>JARACY010003454.1:0-33109 GCA_029255725.1 Scrobipalpa atriplicella
AAGAGCATGGGATGACCTAGTTCCCTAAAAAACTAACCTAACCTAACCTATACCCACTTGTTTTATTACATTATCCAAGTCTTCAAAGATATTATATGACCTAGTTCCCTAAAAAACTAACCTAACCTAACCTAACCTAACCTATACCCACTTGTTTTATTACATTATCCAAGTCTTCAAAGATATTATATATAATAGCTGGTTAAAGTGATTAATTCTGTGTCATTTATCACTTAATCTAAATTGAGCAGACATTATAAATAATGACCAGATATTATATATAATATCTAGATTAATCACTTTGGCTGTAACATATATATTCACACATGTTAGTTACGCGTCTAGCAGTCACCACTCGCACTGTATTTGAGAGCATTAAATTTACTCTTTTTATTTAATTTTTCCTGCGGGTATCCCTGTTTACGCCATCTGTCGATCCAGTCCTACGCTCTTCATTCGCAGTTCAGTGCTCGACCACTCCACTTGTGTTCCCGTAATCGTTCACTGAGTAATAAAATAAAAAAAGTGAAAAATTAAAAAAGTGCCCAAACGGACTTATCTTCATCCGCTTCACAAGGTCTGTACCGATCTTATTTTTAAAAGTGATTTTTGAAAAAAGTGTTAAAAAGTGTTTTTATAAGTCCAGATAACGTATTTTTACCACATGCATTCGAGTTTTCCGTTGGGGATCTCTCACCGCATGATTTACAATGCAATCGGAATATTCGTTGGGGATATTTCACCGCATAACCTATAATGCAATCGGGATACTCATTGGGGGTATCTCACCGCATATACCTATAGAAAATGCACTCGGGTTTTCCATTGGGGATCTCCCACCGCATATTTCTATACATACGATAACGTCTGTTATCCGTATCACACGTGATTTTCAATCACAATCGACACGCGCCTATGCCAATGGCTGCGACATTGTCATAATCACTTATTTCATAAGTAACTGAAAAATACGTTGTTCTGGTACTCCGTTTTCTAACGGATTTATCGAGTAAATTCAAATGAATATTATCTCTTACCGATTATATTAATAATAAATGCATTCGAGATATTCGCTGGGGATATTTCACCGCATATGAATGAATACGATCATTTCTAAACATACGATAACACCCGTTATTCGAAGCTTGTGTCATACTTGATCTCAATAGACACGCATGGTACAGTGTTTACCGAAACTTTTCGTGAAACCCACTCACTATAAAAACAATATTCGCTGCAGCTGCAGTAACCAGTTACCAACGGAATACCCGTTACCTAAAATGTACGTGTGACATAATATGATCAATCGATCACAAACGCTATAAACACTAATGGTGCAGTATTTACTGTGTAAGAATGACCATTACGCTGCCGAGATAACGTATATTTTATTATACCTTTACAATACGACTGACAATACGTTACTCTGTACCCTGTCCTGTATATTTACGGATTTGCTGCATAAATTCAGACACATCTCTGTGCATATTTTTGAAGGTACCAAACGGATCACTTTCGACCGTAATCTTTAAATAACGAATTACCATATTATGATATGATAACAATACACACATATAAATGTTGCAGTGTTTACAATCTAAAAAACTATCACGACACATCATTGTCGTGACTACTTAATTTATTCGTAATAGAAAAATAAATTGGTTTATACTCTGTGTTCTTAAGTACAGATTCATTCGACATAATCAAATACCTTATTGTTGAAATAATTAAACGTTTCACCTTTATCAACGCCGATGGTTCACATTCGTACATTCGTCAACTACTGAAGTATAATAACCCAGATTTTCATAATAATCTCAAGGACCTTATTAATTAATCAGGTACCTCTGACTGGCCTAAGCGGCCAACTACCCGCATTTGGTGAAAATCCCTACATTGAACACAAAATTACAAGTTATTCTTTCCCAATGCCATGCCTACCTACCTGTTTTCGTTAATGAAATCACACTCAAACCTATTTCCACCAAAATTAATATATTTTACTGTAAGTAGGTAGGTACATAAGCCTGCGGTGTGGTTATACATCCGTCGAGAATCCTCTCTTGTCATATCCAGCTAGATGGGCTTTTATGCTATCTATCAGCAGCTGTACATAATTACATGCACGAGCATTTAACACAAAAACGCCTAATCAAGGCACTTGAAAGTCTTTGTACTGAAAAAAAAAAAAAAACAACAAAAACAAAAAAAAAAAATGCAGACCCACCGCCCGTGTAGGCGAAAACAATAGCAATGGCAACGAATCAGTGTGATTGCATCTCTTCATCTCTCCTCTCCCGAGTGCATCCTTTACCGCTTACCGCCGCAGATCCCGGCGCTGCTGTGCCAATAAGTTTGCGGACAGAACTTCAACTTATCCGCCATTAAGGCCCGTATTGATAAACAGTTCTCAAGTGTGACAGCGAGTTTGAGTTCGTATCAGAAATGTCATTTCAGTACAAAACGACCTGTCAAATCCATAGTTAATATTGACCTCAATGTTGAGATCGCTTTATAAATACGAGCCCTAGTTACATCACGCAGGTGCTATTAAATACCTAAGTACGCTGGTTACTTATTTCTTACCACATATTCATGATATAGGAATACTATGGCACACAAACACAAAATACATCATCAGTCTTCTCATGGATTCAAAGACTTGTAATAGGTACAGTTTATATAATTTCGAAAATCGGTTGCTTAAACATCTCCCTTCCAGGAATGTATGATGTTGGTTGTTTATCGGTAGTCAGAATCAGAAAAGACTCAAATTAATCAATAAAAAATAATAAAAAAACAATATGCCTTAGCATCACAATCTTTGTCAGGCCATTTCAAACTGAAGAACTTGTGAATTGCATTTACATTGAATCACAAAACTGACAAATGCATTAGCCACAGCAATTTTGAAGAAAATTTTTTCATAAAAATTCAGCAAAAATTTAACTTCAACTTGGACTCAATTGATTACCGGCCGGCATAAATATATCATACAGTGCTTTATTTATTTACTTATAGGTAATCCAATACCGTTTACTGGATTAGTATGGTCTCTTATCGACCTTGTATAAATTGTGGATAACAATTAGTATTCTACTTATCAACACCACATTAATTATTAAGTATAGTGTCTCCTTGCCTTTTATAAGACAAATAAAATTTTCTTTCACCTTGTCTACATAGTACAAGTTGTTTGGAAAGGGTCCTAACCCTGCATTGGTACCTATAACGTAGTATATTTTATTCCATAATGTAATGGTTACCATAGAATAAGCAAAAATAAGTATATTGCCTGAGAGGGTCAAAAGAATTTAATCAAATCAGTCTGATCTAGAATACTTTGAAAAATGTAAACGCTATTTGTATCAGAATGCTTTCATTCTGGATTATTTATAACAAATACATTAAAATACGTGTAGGATCAAGACACTCAACGCATAAATGACGATGAGTACCTTCCCGAAATATATATTCAGATCCCTCAACTTTGGGGTAAGTGTGGAGCCTGTATTGGTAAAACGACCAGCACACAAATAGTAAAACTGGAAGTACGGCGGGCATATTAATGACCCGCAGTTTCTAATTGCTTTTATTGCAATGCCAAAAGCCTACTTCAAACTAGAATAGTTTATCAATATCGTGAGTAGGTACATCAATATTCTGGGAGGAATTCAGTTCCTTTATATGTATGTATGTATGTATGTATGTATGTATATTTATCGCAAATGTTACTTACGTTCGGTCCAGTTTCATTAGCTATTTCCGATATTATTAAGTCCTTTATCATGGAGAGCAATAATTTTCGCCCTCGATTGCATGTTAATATTCGCTTGTATTGCACAAAACAAAATAGAATAGGTATCACAACAACTCAAAAACACTTGATCGCACCAACGTATTTAGTTCAATACTCGAACTAAAGCATTCTTGCTTCTCACCAATACCCTACATTTTTTTATTCTGCCTACCGGCAGTATTCATAGATTATTTTCAACAATTGACTGTTAGCGGTGGTGGCTTAACTACTCGTACTATAATAAATACGCCGAGAAAAGTAGAATAAACTGCAAGAAAATAAATAATAAATGTTAAAAAACTATTAACATATTTTGTTGTCGCATTATATTTCGCCTGATGCTGGACCTTTGAATGGGATCGAACTTTGTGACGACAACTTCAAAGACCGCTATGCTAGCCTTTCGGCTATCCGGCTACTTATAGTAAAAGTTGAAATTATGGACCACTAGTGATCACTACACAACCTAGATGTTTTGTTTGTGTGTGTGGCTTTGATTATAGGAATGGAGCATTTTAAAAGGTCGCAAGTGCCACCGGTCTCACAATCTATAACTGAACGCAGCTATGCATGGAGTTTAGAACGCTACTGTACAGTACAGCGTATAATTAAATATAAGATTAAACTTAAGTAAAATTAGTTGCCCACATCATGAAATGCGACCATTTCATGAAATGGTCAATTTAACGATATGGCCACGACATAAAGTAATATGTATATGTCGAGATAAAGTAATGTTTATTGTCTCGTGTTAAAGGCACTTTGGCCTTTGTGATGAAAGTGAGAGAAAACAAAATGCATTGATTCGTCTCGTTTGTTTAGAACTGTTTCGTCTTCTGTTCGACTCATCAGATACGGAAGTGTTAAATATACTTCATTTAATATCGATTCTACTCTCCGACTGTACCCCATGCCATATAGTCGCAGCAATAGATTCACTGTAAAGAGAAGTCACCGCAGAGAGAATTCGATGCAGTAAGAAAGCGGGGCAAGTGTAACAACTCCTAAAAAGTACCCTGTATTATGTATACATACATACATAAAATCACGCCGTTATCCCTAATGGGGTAGGTTACCTACACAAAAGTCGTTCCGCCACGTCTGACAAGTTTCGAGGTATAATACGACTTTTCGTGTAGGTAACTACACATTAGGGATAACGGCGTGATTTTATGTATGTATGTCTACATAATACAGGGTACTATCTTAGGAGTTGTTACACATGCCCAGGACAGATGCAGCTGGCACATTCTATGTTTTTCTATCACTCCCAGTCCAGCATGGAAGTGTATGTATATGTGTATAGCTTATACCGGGTGTAAGGGACAGCGTCCCGCAAACTGATAGGGGTTGCTCAGTCAACGATACTGAACAACTATAACCAGGATTTTTTTTCAGGAAATGAAAATAAATTTTGCTTTTCTTTTGCTTTTCCATACAAATTGTCTGTACTGAAACACCTTATAGATATAAGTATTTCATACATGTAATGTTATTGTAGAAAATAAATAAAGATATTAATTTAATTGAAAGTATGTTTTTCATTTACTAATTGAAGCTATTAATTCCAGATTCTTAGTTTAACAAATAAATTATAAAAGTTCGAAATTGGGCGGAATCCTTTATTGGCCTAAAAATAGCATTCTCCTTTAGAAAATGTGAAAACGCGCGAAAAGAACAAATTTTAAATTTCGAAGTACGATGCTTAAGAATACAGACCACGTGATCATATTTTACAGACCACGTGATCATATTTTACTTATAATTTGAAGAAACAAAACCAGCCAGTAAAGGCAGTAATTTATTTGAATATGGAATGATAAAGAATTCGAGGAAATTGATATCACGTGATTCAAATGGTCTTCTTTATTTTTCTTTTGTTGAACCTAATGGCTTTTGTAGTTGTCTAGTATAATCAGCCAGTAATTTATAATAACTTAATTTTCAATAGAGAAACATAGAATGTGCCAGCTGCGTTTCCTACCGGACGTGTTGTGAGATCCAGCTGGGGGATTCGAGGGTTTCGGTGTGTTGCGGATTGGGTGATGGGCTGATGGCCTGTGACTATGGCGATATACTACCATAAACACCTATAATGGCCCTGGAACTTGTCAGACGTGGAGGAATGACTTTGGGTCGTTTTGCGCTCTGCCTACCCTTTTGGGATGGAGGCGTGATTTATGTATGTATGTATGTATGTCTTGTGGCGCAGCTGAGGTTATTTGACATGGACGGTGTAGCGGCCACTGTAGGAGGCGGCGACTTAGCGTGCTCTCCGAGGCACGAAGTCTTTATCTTTTGAGACATTACTTGCTCTAAAAAGAAAACCTGCATTACATAGTAATATAAATCAATAGAAAAGTAAGATAGAATACATCAAAACTTTAAAGAAAATAATTGAATAAGATTATCGAACCCGGGATCTCTGAATCGGGGCCAGTGGCTCGGACCACTGGACAACGGAGGCAATATTTGAATTTAGAACTGCGAAATATTCGAGGAAAAGATACCACGTGATCAATTTTTCGAGACATGTGACTGGAAATGTGATCACATGACTGAACGATATATAAGTCGATACAAGATGGAATTCGGGGAGGAAAGCTTTTGGCTTTGACACGGTTCATACGATTTGCTGGTAATTATGGATTTGCTTTCATGGTTATTTCTTGTGCAATTCTTAGAGTAATTTGTTGTGTTTTTGTAAAAATTTCTTAATTTGATCATATTGGAAGGGGTGCATGCGGAGTGTTTTTCGAGACTATGTCTTGGTGAATGCTTTGTTTGTTCGTCAGCCATTAAGGTCACATGGAAATGGGGAAAATAGAGTCTTTTGTTTTAGCAAACGTATGAATCCATGGGATTGGATGTATAAATCGTTTCTCGTACCCACTTCTTGACTCGACTATACATCTTATCCAAACAGCTATTGAAGATGTCATTAGAGCTGGACATCTGGTCGCGTCAGTGACTTTAGAGCTCTCTGTTCAGGAGTATCATGTCAATCTGCCATGAGGATTTGTGTCAACCAGCCCCGTTGGTACTGCCCATGTACAATTGTCGGTTACATATTGTAAAACCGAAATTTTTAAACCCAAATTCCATATTCCCGAAAACGATTCGACTTTTTTTTTATTTCAATTTTTTCGTTTTACAGAAGTTACAAAATCCATATTATTAAAATCCAGAATTTTATTTAACTTATTTTTCATTTAACCATTGACTTATATCACAGATCAACTTTTTACCACAATAACGAAATCCAACTATAACTTTATTCCACCACTCTGTTTTCCAAATAAAATTATTCCAAAACATTATCTTACCAAAATGTTGAAATCCAAATAAATCTTTTTCTAGATAGAGTTGAGAATAGAGTAAAAGTCAGCTTGCTATAATAAATGCTAAGCAAGCATGCAAGCACGCATGCACGTATACAATCATGCATACAAGCAAGCAAGCAAGCAAGCATGCAATGCATGCAAGCAAGCAATCAAGCAAGCGAGCAGCAAGCAGGCATGCAGGCATGCATCACCAGCAACCTAACCCTCGAAGGGTATTTCGAACCTAATCTATCAGTGTCGGGGTGCCCCGAGTCGGTTCTGCATTGAAATTTTGAAATATGCGGTTTATTTTCTGTCTACTAATTCATTTGGGAATTGTAACTTTTGGCTATTGACATTGTGGAAAAATTGCTTGTTTGTATGCATGATGCATGCAAACAAGCAAGCATGCATGCATGCATGCAAGCATGCAAGCATGCAGTCAAGCATACATGCAATCAAACAAGCAAGCGAGCAGCAAGCAGGCATGCAGGCATGCATCACTAGCAACCTAACCCTCGAAGGGTATGTCGGAAGCGAACTGGGCTCGCTGCGCTCGCCCATCTCGCTTCCGCCATACCCTTCGAACCTAATCTATCCGTGTCGGGGTGCCCCGAGTCGGTTTTGCATTAAAATTTTAAAATATGAGGTTTATTTTCTGTCTAATAATTCATTTGGAAATTGTAACTTCTGGCAATTGACATTGTGGAAAAAGTTACTTCGGGGTTAAAAATTGTTGGAATATTGATACTGGTTTGAAATGAATTAGTTGTCAGAAGTAAAAAAGGCATTTTAAAAATTTGGTAACAGTGTTTCTGGAAAATGATATTTCTGGAAAATATAGGTTTAGGATTATATTAATATGTCAAACAAATCATCTGTAAAATAACACTACTGGCAACCATTTTCGTGATATTAAAATTCGGAATATAGAATTTCGGAGGTACGATATGTTACCACAATTGTCATTGTATTCTTGATTCAGTCTCCCACATTACACACGTGAGGTCCTGAGGCCATCCAGGTGCCATGTATAACCTTTGGCGCGGGATCTCGTAGGGCGAGGTATAGGAAATAGGTACATAAGTCGAGACCTCTCATCTCGCACATATCGACTAGACTTAGGGTTCACAGCATTTTGGCTAAGATGCAGTTGAACACTACACATACACACCACACACTTAGAATCTAAATGTGGGATCTGTCCCTAGTTTGAATCATCACAGTAGCTGTTAGGAATTAGACAAGATAGAAGGAAATAGGAAATAATTAGATCGAATATTTTTGTTAGGGAGGTTGTTAGTATCAATCGTAAGTGATTTTCTAATAGGTTTTGTAATAGGTTTAGGATCTTAGGATCTAACTTCAAATTTTAGAACTATTTGATTGATAAAATAATTAATTTTATAAGATGAAATATTTTGGAAATTCTTAGACAGATCACCAAATATTGGTTCTTTGATAATCTTGTTTAACAAGGAGTGAAGTCATTCCAATAGTTACTTCTTTACTATAAAGATAAGAGTACTATTTTGTGAACAAGATTCATAAAGAATATAATTCAGAGAGATAATCTGAGTGAGAACTCTAAGATTTTGCAAAATCCAGTTTGTCAATTTGTTTGGGAGTACTTAATTAAACAATTTAACTCATAAAATAATACCAAAATTCAGGTAACTTTATGCTGCAAGATTCAGTCAGTATAAAATAAATGTAAAAAGAGAAAGCATTATTTATGAAAACATGTTTGCTGATTCACTATTTGTTTATCTTGATTTAAGACTAAAATCTAGATTTTATCTATTGTTATTGGTTTGAATATATTAATTCTCTAAGAAACACAATTTTAATACAAAATATGATAGAAGTTGTAAAGTAAATTTAACTTACCTAATTAACAGAATTTAATATGTAATGATTCAATTTTAATTAATGGAGTTTAAAAAGCATAAGAATTTTGCTACAGCTTAAGAACAAGCTGAGTCTTGAAGATGAAAGACTATCATAAATAATGTAGAATGCATTATTATCTTGAGAGATAAGATACTTACTCCATAGTGTTGGTAGGTTGACAGACAGACTAAAGGAAGACCTTAAAGCTTGAGGTTCCATGTAAATTCAGTAGATTATAAATGTAAATTCAATAAAAAGATTACCTTTTCACCACCTTTGGCTTATCAATAGAATCATGATTTGAACAGAGCCTTAGCATTTTGAGAACAAACATAAATCTATCAAGCTAAGAAACAGCTTGCTATTTATCTCTATTGTCACGTATTTATGTATTTGTTTATAAAAGCCCACTTGTAGCTTTGGTTTTGCAATGTGTTGTTTGGAAATTACACAGGCTCTTAGAATGTAAATGTAAATGATAGAAGCCAGGTGAAAAGAAGGTTGCTGGACGGGGGCCCAGTCAGGAAAAGCCGACCCCGACAAATGTGATTTGCCGTAGGAAAATACTTTTTAAACTTATTCACATTTCATTTTATAAGAGAGGACAAATATGATAAAATAACCTTTCTTAGTATTTGCAAATCAGAGGAGGGTCCACAAAACAAAATAACTCCTCGCCACGGAAGGAGGGGTGGCCATTTTAAAGCAAAAACAAATATGTTTGTTCTATAACTGACATGACCTGACTATTAAAACTGTTATAGTTTAGCTTGTATGTTTTGCTTGATTTAAACAACTATTGTATAGTATGTACAAACCAATAAATAGTACTTTTGAATTAAAGACATCCAATTAATTTTATAACATTTATTTTGAATGAAATGACGAACTGTGATCTTGCTGAGTAATGTTACTATAAAAAATATGTAATAATTTCTCATTAGTATTGGACATCCAGTGATATTTCATATAGCAAGCATCTTGATAACGCACCATCGAAACAGGAATTGTTGTAACAGGAAAATTTTATTGTAATATTATTTTACTAATATAACATAATTAATAATACTTTTTAAGACGTTATAGTATCAAGGATTCATTTGTATTTGTCTTTCCACTTAAAAGAATATGGGTTACTAACATTCACAACGTAATAGGGTACTAGACGATATCATTGGCCATGTTAGGAGATTAATTAATAGATACATGAATTAAATATAATAGAACTGTAGTAGGTTTTAATTATGCTTTAGGTTAGATAGAGTTCAGTACATGTCTGAACGAGCTGGTCATTTTGTATGAAAAAGCAATTTTTTTTTTTCATTTCCTGAAAAAAAAAACTGGTGGTAGTTGTTCAGTTTCGTTGACTGAGCAACCCCTATAAGTTTGCGGGGACGCTGTCCCTTACACCCAGTATTATATCCTGTATCCAAAATTCTCGAGAACTACCAACATACAGGGTATTTTGGTTTGCGCAAATTATTCCAGGATTAAGCAAATATGGCTTTTAGTAAATACCCTTTGAATACGCTTTCGGCTATACAAACGGAACAGTGGCCCTGTCCTCATCTGTGCGTTTGGACAACCATTGAGCTGGGTTATTTTATTCTGTATCTAAGGTATTAAATAAGCTTGAAATAAGCGAATGACAAGGTTTATATAGAGAAACAGTTTAGGAAACCTATTGAAAAATAACTCCAATATGTAGAGGTATGTGAAAAAATTTCCTCTACTTTTATATAGACTATTGTAGTGTATAAGCATACATTACTTATGAACGCGGCGTAGGTATAAGTCTATAGTTCTGTATAATGTATTTAAATATCTCATGCTTTATTATTATGGTCTTTAGTTCCCTGAAAGCGGAGTAACTATGTTGGCAAAAACTCCAAGGGAAATTAAGAAATTTTAAAAAAAGAACTGTCATTTTGTTAGAAGTCAAAGTTTAAAACCATATTTTAAAAAGTTAAAAGTCCTTTTCTATTTTTCTTCCATTCTCGGAATCGCGTATTTACTCGAATCGAAATCGATTTTCCAAACGAAATTGTATTGAATTTATGTAAGTTTTATTTCTTTAAAAATATCGAACTGGCCAGTATTGTTTGTGTCTCATGGAATAAGGCGGCAAAAAAAGAAACATGATAAACTGGAAATGAATTATATTTTTATTCTGTGGTTTTTATAACCTCAACATTTGTGTTTGTCGATTTAATTCTGAGTATTTTAATAAGAAATATCAAATATTAAAACAATCAGTATGATGTACAAAATGCCTACTGCAAGTTAGATAAATTATCTTACGCGAATGGAGATTATTTTGTGATGGATGAAATCATACATAGTGAGTGACTTTTGCTTACATATTTTCAAGCTTTAATTTTCCTATTTTTTTTGCGTTTGAACTTATCTTTCATTCGATATGTAAAGCAGTGTATTCTACTCGGGTGTTAACATCAATAGCATACTCGTTTTCTATGCGCCCTTGCTACGCTCGGGCGCATATACCCTCGTATGCTATTGATATATAACTACCCTTGTGTAACAATCTACTATATCTTACAATATAATCTCAGTCTTTATCTAGCATTCGGTTGTATCATTTGTCGCTCCAAACTCCGACCCTACATGGCGACCGCTGCCATTTAAGGGGTTCGCGCGTGCGGAGTCATATTACAAATACAAATACAAAAACAAATAATTTATTCAATAAAAAGGTATTCAATTAGCAACTAGCTTTCCGCCCCGCGGTTTCACCCGCCGCTAGAAGAGTTTTCCCAGGTAAAAAGTTGCCTTTGTCCTTGATCAGGTTATTGCCATGTAGCTGTTAGTATAACCACATCTAAAAGATTCTTTTATTTCTGTGCGAGAGTGATATTTTCCGAAGTAAAACTCTGATATTGCTATGCACGCGCATCGCACAGTGAGCGTAGCTTTCTAATAGTGAAAGAATTTTAAAAATAGGTCTATTAATTTTCGAGTTCAATGATGACAAATTAAGAAACAAACAAATAAACTAACATACATACACAACACATATATACTTACAACACTTTAATGTATTAATGATGGATGATAATGCTCGAAAGAGGCAAGCACCATCCCCTAATAATGGCACAACAGTATGTGGTACCATTGCACCTTTGATGTTAATAATTTCTACAACCAAAGTAGAAATCGAAGAAAGCATTCGCAATTTTCACAGAAAAAACTCAATTCGCAGACATCAGTGACCACAGAGTACTATACTATTACCCTGACGTCAGTGACGTCGGCCCTCACGCGTCCACCACGCGTCTGGCCCATTCGGGCATCTGACTCGATCAAGTTCCAATTTTAAAATAAAGTTTTAAACAAAATTTTAATTTCAAGCAAAACCACCTTCAGGTAATACTGTAGAAAGACAAATTGAAAGGTATTTTCATTCGACTTTTAAAATATACCTCCCGTGCCTGTCAAGGAAGGGTTATGTTTTTCGCGCGTATGTATGTATTTATGTATGTTTTCCTATTTCTTTATTACCTCGTATCTAAAAAAAGGCTGAACCTATCGAGTGGGATAATATCAAAACAATGGTAGTTAAAAGGATAGTACAAAAATATATTTATCTGCAAGATTCTTTCAACCCCTTTTCGTTGATTTTTACTAACCAAAAATTGCTCATTATGGTGAGTAAATTTCGTAAAATTGTTACCTATCCCGATGCATTTTATAATTTCGTTGTGCTCTTAGTTCCACATCAGATTAACATAAAATATCAAAATAGCTATATGTGTGCCTATAAAATTTAAGGACTTTCCGTCATTTCTCATGGATCCCACGATCAAAATTAGATTTAGCTGGAATTAACATTGAAATATACCCTTTCTAATAAAAAAAAAGAATCTTTCAAATCGGATAAAATAAATTACGGAATTTTGAGGTAACATAGGTACATAAAAAAACGTACATCCCTATTGAGAACCTCCTCCTTTTTTTATTTGAAGTCGGTTAAAAAAAGTTAGTCCGGTTCGATGACGTTCTAATTTTAAAAATTTTAAAGTATATAAGTTATTAAAATATAATAGTTTATTTCCAAAAATACATTTTTTTCAAATTAAAACATACAATATACATGTATACTAGTCCAAAAGACCGCCTCGAATCGAACCTGGTGGAAATGTGCCCATCACACTGGCAGCGTTACCTCGCTGTATTGCCAGCGAGATGTGTTGCACCAGGTACGATTCGGTGCGGGCATCACCACCATTGTTCCTCATCCTTCGTCCCAACTCCCTGACGAAGGCCTTGGCCTCTGCACACCACGTGCCAGCGACCTCCACCGCAAAGGGGACAAACCAATAAGCCGGCTCCATATTGGCATATTTAATATGTTTTTGGGCAGCGGCCCATTCAGCAGCCGATCCAGCTTGTCGGTTTGAACGTGACAAGTGCGAGGGAGCAAATGTGCTTACACAAGTTGCGTCCCACACTAAGTACCGGCCTTTATCCCAGGGGACCAGAGTCAGCCCATCGGGTCGCTTACCATCAGCGCGGCTCAGGCCCGGTGGCTCCAGGGTACATGGTACACCGGCTGACACCAAAGCTCTACGGATAACTTCGTTCAGTGCATGATGCCTAGGAAACCGGCCGGCCGATTTAGCGCAGCTGAGTCCGTGATGAGCCCTGGTGTCCACCGAAGCGCCACATTTGCAGGTGTGTGGGGCGCAAATGGTACATCCCAGTCTTAAAGCCACGGCCACTCTCAGGGAACAATCGTCCAAAGCAGTTCCCAGATGAGGAGAGGGCAGAGCGTGCAGCCAAGCCCCTACCTCGGGCTGAGCTACTGCTTTGAGTCGAGCTACGTTGACCCCTTCCGCTTCGCCTAAGAGCTTTGAGAATATTTCTTTGCAGATAGGGTCATCCCACTGCCGCTGCATCGCGGGGTTGTCTGGCCGCGGTGTGGCAGGACACGCCCGCTCCCACTCGCACAGAGCCTCGTTCACATATGGTATGTCGACTTCGACGCCTTGGATTTTCAATATAATAGCGACTAGATCGACCACCCCATGCGAAGAGGCTAGGAAAGCAGGTACACACGCATTCCGAACACTCCTAACGCCTAATCCCCCGTGACGCACCGGCAGCGAAGCCTGAAGCCATTGGTCGTCGTTAAGTTGAACATTGAGCATGCTCTCCAGTGTATCTTTGATATTGTTGTCTAACTGAGATGCTTATTAGGGAACAACCAAAGCTGGGGACGTCCTCAGGATATATAATAACTTGGGAAACGCCCAAACAGCTCCGAAATAGCGTCAGGCTGACATGTGCCGGTAGCAGCTGCAGATGTTGTTTACCTGTGTTATTTGTTCAGATTTATTTTTCAAAACATCTGGTAAGCCTCTTGAAAGACGGGAGCCCCTAATAACTCAAATGATGTTGTGTCTAAAATTTTTAAACCCGGGATCAAGGTTGCAAGTTCGTTGATACCAACCAAAGCAGCACTACTGCATGGGAAAACCTCACACTTGCTGGTATTAACATTTAAGCCTAGATCCTTAAGCTTAGGGATCAAAATGCTTAAGTCCCTGGACACAACATCAGGGGGACCACCAATAGTGCCATCATCTAAGTACCAGATGTTCAGGGGAGAGCCCAAGGACGCAATTATATTATTTATTGCGAGGCTAAAAATTAGAGGACCGAGGGGGTCGCCCTGTTGTGCGCCAATCTGAGATGCAATCCTCTGACCATCAAAGCACAGGTTACTGGGGGAGGAATAGCATTGCCAGAGGAATGAATATAAGGACGGTACCTTATCCCTTGCCTCCGTCAGCATCACGTCCCTCTCAACACTGTTGAACGCGTTTCTGATGTCAACTTTAAGGATCACATCGCTGGCATGGTTGGGATCCATAGCAAAGGCACGAGCGGCGTGAATCGCTGCCTCACAGCCCAGTGGAATACCAAAGCCCAGTTGGTGCGGTTTCAAGATGGCAGCCAACTGGTCTTTAACAGCTCTGCATCCCACTTTAGCCACCAAACGACGCACAGCACTGCCTACCGCTATGGGCCTTATCCCACCGTCCTTCTTGTTGAGCGCACACAGTGACGCCCCATACAAATATGGACACACCTCATCTAAAAGTCTACCCTCGAGCAAAAAATTAACCAATTTAGTAATTGACTCGAGAAGGCGCTTCCCGTTGTCGCCAGCGGAAGTGGAGACTAGCTCCTTAAGGTGTTGAGGGCGAAGCCCATCCAAACCCGCTGCTGAGCTGGAGTGAAAAGAAGCAAGTGCGCCTGACACAACATCGGCGGTGACAGAGAGGGGAGGCGTGTCACCATCGGGTGCAGGCGGCATTGTTGCGGGTCTCGAAGGAGCTGGGTGCTTCTCCTGCAAGCCGGCCAAAGTGGTGAAGTCAGCAGGTGCAAGGCTACAATCGGAGGTGAGAAGCCGAACCGCCCCGCGCAGGTCACCGTCATAAACCTTGGTCTCAATCCTCCTATATATTGAAGTCGTTCTGAAGTTGCCATCTCGAGGTATGTATGTTGTGTGAGGGTTTCCCGCATTTCGTTTGACCTGGCTAGTAAGAGAACCCTCCTTACTATCGGGGATCCTCAGAACGGCGTAAGCAAAGGTAAGAAAACTGTACCAACTATTGACGTCGTTGACTTCATACACTTTTCAATTATCTCATGCAGTTTTCCAGCTACCAGACATCTGGCTCCTTTTGGCACGTGTTTGAGTACACTTACATTAGACTTCAGGTCTGTAAGATTATCTAAAACCGATCTGTCCTGGACTACTTGATCAGTAACAGTACCCTGAGAGACTAAGCCTGGCGCACTATGTAGACCTGGGGGTTGCTTATGCTTATGCCCAATGTGAATTGCGAGGCCACGTTTTGTAAAGGTACGGGAGCTGGAGGAACAACGAGGACATGGTATCCTGAGACCTGATTGGTCCATAGAGGGTGTATGTATACAAAACAAAAAGGACAATAAGGACAAAAAACTATTATCAATAAAATATCACAAATTACAAAATAAAAATACAAAATTACAATCAAAATTCCTATAGGAATTCGTCACCAGTATTAAATACGAGATAAAAGGTAATAATTTAAATAATAATTGCAAAAAAGAAACAGATCAATAAATTTAAATGAAATAGATTAAAAGAAAATTAATCTAAAAATTTAAATTAAAATAATAATTTTGTTAAAAACAGTCTCGTATAACAGCAGAATATACTTGAATCCTACTATGTATAAAAGAAAATATTTTTGTCCTTATCAAGAAAAGATAGATCAGTAAATTATACGACGTCGACGTGACGATGTAATAGTTAGTCAATAAAACTGCTGATTGCTGACACGAACGACCTCTGTTGTCAAGGGGTTGAATTGAAACGTAACCGCCGCCAGATCTATGCTGAATCAATTCTCTCGCGCAGTCGGTGTATGTCCGAACTTCAGCAAAGAACCCAAAGTTAGAGTAGCGCGCCTTCGTAGTACCCCATAAAAAACAGAGATGGCGCCGCTATGACGACGGGGCATGGTATGGGGCATTTTTAATAGATTTATCCCATGTTTCACAATGGGGGAGAAAAACTGGGAACTAAATGGCGCCACCAGCGAGTGTTCCTTTTTCTGTGATTGGTCAGTAATCTGTCAATGTCAATGTCAATATCAGTTGTGCGTCTTCTCATTGGTCTCTTTTGGAACACTCGCTGATGGCGCCATCTGCAATTAGCTTTGCGTTTTCCTCTCATTAAATGCACATTCACTGATGATGCACTCTTAATGCGGCCCACACTGTTCACCACAATTCCAATACGCTGCGGTAAATAACCCGTTGACACAACGATGAATCAGCACGTCGGAGCACTCGGTGTTGGATGTAAACAAACTTCAAATGCTGATTTCTTACGAGCACGATGAAATCCAGCCGAGATACGATAGGACACGGGCTTCACTGATTGTTTCGCAGAAATATTACGAATTTACACTGATATAATGCGTAATATAAATTATTTAAACAATAAATACGGAGCCTGTATCTATTATGTTTGGGTGATCTACCCTCTCCCAAAATTTTAAAATTTATAATTAAATCTGTTCAAATTATCAAAACACAAATTTGCTCTATGAAGTTCTTGAATAAAAAGGTTTGCAATGGTAAGAAATCAAGAAAAAGAGCTGTTGACATTATTACAAACTTTCATCACCTATTTAACCTTAAGGATAATAAATCCAAAATCTCTGATACACGTGTCCATTAATTTTTGGTTATTAGCCTAAACACAAATTATAAGATCCTAACTACAAAACTGACGGATTTTCCATACGAACTTCTATCCCGTATTTAACCCCTTTAGTGGTAGAAAATCCAAAAACGCTGAAACACGTATTCATTACTTTTAAATCATTAGACTAAATACAAAATTTTAAGATTCTAACTGCAAAATTGACGGAGTTTCCATACAAACTTCCATACCGTATTTAACCTTTTTAGGGTAAGAAAATCCAAAAACGCTGAAACACGTATAACGCGCGGGATCCACGGCACGCACACAACAAGGCCCTACCGCGAAACGTTACGAAACGTTCGATGACAGCTCGGGAGCTAGCTATCGTATGTCTTTGGAATAAGATTAATTTTAACTTGGCTGCTATTGTCGCGATTGCGTGCGTAATATTTCGCGGTAGACCCCCAGAGCGTGCTTTAGCAGTTTAGGCTCTGCGTTGATGAATCAGTCAATCAGTCAGTAAGGACAAACGATTTTATAAGTATAGATAGTTCTGTATAATGTATTATTAACCGACTTCAAAACAAAAGGAGGCGGTTCTCAATTCGTCGTGAACTTTTATTAATCTAATCATGTTTATCTTAGGTACACTTTATTCAGCATTTGGTTGTATCATTTGTCTCTCCGAACTCCGACCCTACACTATTTTCCCCAATTAATTCCTGTAACATTCACAATTATAGTATATTAGGCAACGAGGGAATAAAGCAGTGTCTAACGTCACGGGCAGCATATTGAATCCTGAGCGGAATGAAGGATTCTAGGATTAATTCCCGAGCGCAGCGAGGGAATTAAATCTTTAATTCCTGAGCGAAGCGAGGGAATTATGACAAGAATCCTGAATGTAGCGAGGGATTCAAGTCTGCCCAAGGCGAAGACACATTTATTCCCGAGGAGCATACTATATTTTACACACCTACTGCACAGATTACTTAGACGGTGGCAGGCGTCTGTAAGATAATAAAGCTCAGAAATATACCTAATCATGTAATATTGATACATAAATAAATATTGAAAACATACCAGAAGCAACAGATCCGAAAGTCAATTCACACTCACTGAACTACACTTCACGTTCACAATCCACTACCTACGTATTTTTCCAAAAAACGAATTGATCGTATTTAACATATTCAACATAAATAACAAAATACGATAAAATACTAGTCACAATGTCTTCTGGAGTCAAAATATTAATTTCACTCGACAATTTACGAAATGGAAGTAATAATCAATGAGAGAAAAACTTTTGCAAAATCAAACCGCGTTTTCTTTTTTTTAGTTTCTTTTTTTTATACAAAGCAAAGAGCACATACAGATAACTAGTCATACAGCCTTTTTACACTCGCCGGGAGG
This sequence comes from Scrobipalpa atriplicella, assembly GCA_029255725.1. Lineage (NCBI taxonomy): Eukaryota > Metazoa > Arthropoda > Insecta > Lepidoptera > Gelechiidae > Scrobipalpa > Scrobipalpa atriplicella. The sequence continues at coordinate 18,665 of JARACY010003454.1, forward strand.
CGCAGAAGGCGAGTGTGGCAACAGTTTTAATACACACACAGCCATTTTTTTTTTTTCTGAAAATTATTTTTTTAGTAGTTCACATGACATTCCAAATTCAAATCACATAATAACCCTTGGGCTATTAAGGATTTCCATACAACTTTAAATCCCTTGGGATTATTTTCTTGCTTTAAACGCAAGTTCCTTGATACATTATGTTGATATAATAATGCAGAGGTGTGTAAAAACTATTTTATCACTTTCAGGATTAAATAGTACTGTGTCCTCAAAAATAAAGCGCAATGCTATAATAATCTCCACACAATGGGAGCAATTCGGCGACGCACAAAATCACTAAATCTCGACTAAAATGGTCACCTGTCATTCTCTATCCTGAGACAACATAAAAGGACGGCAATATGTTTAGTCAAGATTTAGTTAAGTCGTGCTCTCACCGAATGGATAGCAATATTTAATAAACCAACGCAACAACTCACCATCAGTATCAAGTATTATCTTTAGTATCAATATCATAGATTTACCACTATCCGTAGATTTATCCTTATCGTTCAACAAATGGGACAGAAAAGGAGTGCTCGGTGCACCCTTTTTCCATAGGAGTGAGCGAGAGGTTGTATAACCCGAATAAATTACAAAAGACCATGCGCCGCTATGATAAGTAACTGACAGAGGTCTAGTGCATTTTGACGGGTAGTACCTACAGTTACAGTCAAGCGGTGCCAAATGCTCGCCTTGTTTTTGTATGACGCGCTGAATCTCTAGTAGTCGTAGATCAATGATCAATATAGACGCAGTTAAAGTTAAAGGGCCGAGTGGGGACAGGCCCATCATAACAAGCACAGAAAAGTAAATGGAGCTAGCTAGCAGCGCTCCCAACTAGGGTTGCCAACCCTACTATATAATATAGTATCCTACTATTTTAAGGGATCAAATACTATATTTCTTAAAAAATATATAGTAGGCGAAACTACTATATTTTGCGTAAAGCGGAACGCAACGCATCCTTAACTAAAGCACGCTCTGGGGGTCTACCGCGAAATATTACGCACGCAATCGCGACAATAGCAGCCAAGTTAAAATTAATCTTATTCCAAAGACATACGATAGCTAGCTCCCGAGCTGTCATCGAACGTTTCGTAACGTTTCGCGGTAGGGCCTTGTTGTGTGCGTGCCGTGGATCCCGCGCGAAAAAAATCATTCATCTGTTATGTCAACTGTCAATGTCAATAATCTTTCATTTGCCTGCTTGTTTTGCGCTTTGTGATTTTATAATTATTCCAGATTTTTCAAAAAATATTCATTTAAAAAATAAAGCACATATTTTAACCACATACTATTTTCTTTTTCATTTTTTTGCCACCTACTATATTTTTTAAGTTATAACTTCAAAAATACTATATTTGAAAGAAAAGAAGTTGGTAACCCTACTCCCAACCAGTGATAACACGAATTGAAATGATATTTATGGCAATATGCAGTAATTAGGTAAGTGGAAAGGCTTAGGTATAATATTTCCATTAGTAGATTGAAATAATTGAAATTGAGAAATAATACGTAACGTAGTAGGTTACATTAATAAAATCATCATTGGCTCCGATTCGACGGAAACACGATGTGCCATGAGAGAACAGAAAGGGACAGCACTACAGATTACCTAATTATAATCCTGTCATAACAAGAATCTATGAATGATAATAAGTGGTGGTGAGATTTCTGAACGAATTGTAAGTGACAGGATTATAATAGGGCACCTTCATTAAAAAAAATTGTTCTCCTTTACTCGATAGGGGGCGCCGTTGAAGGAAAAATTTAGTTGTCAAAGTCAAAATCATTCTGCTGTCATGTGTTAGACTGGCTACTACTCTTTGTTATTCATTATTACTGCGTTTTTGTTGTCTGTTATCATTATCACACAGCGGATATTTGTTTGGTATGTTTTCCTTCATTCCTATTCACTCCTCGTATTTTTCAGACGCGAAAGTGAACTTTTATTGAGATACTAGCTTTCCGCCCCGCGGTTTCACCCGCAGCTAAGAGTTTTCCCGTGGGATTGAGTTCCCGCGCTGTTCCTACCTTTAAAATTGACGGAATTTCAATACAAACTTCCATCCCCTATTTATCCCCCTTAGGGGTGGAAAATACAAAAACGCTGAAACACGTGTTCATTATTTTTTAATCTTTAGCCCAAAAACAAAATTGGAAGATCCTGCCATCAAAATTGACGAAGTTTCCATACAAACTTCCATACCGTATTTAACCCTTTTAGGGGTAGAAAATCCAAAAACGCTGAAACACGTATTCATTACTTTTAAATCATTAGCCTAAATACAAAATTTGAAGATCCTACCTTCAAAATTGACGGACTTTCATACAAACTTCACAGCCCCTTTTTACCCCTTTAAGGGGGGAAAATCCAAAAATCCTTTCTTAGTGGTAGGTTTCGTTATAAAAGGAACCTGCTCTTTAAGTTTAACGATTCTAGCTTTAGTAGTTTAGGCTCTGCGTTGATGAATCAGTCAGTAAGGACAAACGATTTTATAAGTATAGATAGACTCTTTACATCAAGATATTGGTGCTAATTCAGGACGCACATTACTAATTCTAATTCTTAGTAGCGCTGTCACTTTTTTAAATTTGACATAAGAACAGGATAGCAAACAAACACGTGACTTTGACATTCTTAATTTGACGTACGGTGCTTTAAATAAGGAATGACCATAGAGCGTGCTCAATAATTTTACTTAATTTAAGCAGTCTTATGTCAGATAAAAAATGTCAAACTCACGTATTTGTTTGCTGTCCTGTTCTTATGTCAAAGTTAAGAAAGTGACAGCGCTACTAAGAATTAGAATTAGTTACTGGACGGCGTGAATTGAGGCCGTTGAATGCGTGAATTGAGGCCATTGAATGAAATCCAAATGTACGTTATAAATAAACATTATTAAAACAATAAAATAAATAAAAATATCAAATCTATATGTATATTTTATTACGTATGAGTATGAGTGTTGCCATAGTATTTGACAGATTTGTTTCAAGGTTATCAGCGCCATCTATTGATACATTTAAATAACTCGAAACGAATGAGGAGCCAAACTAAAAGCTAAATACAGATGGCGCTCTGGGCGACTGTACCTTATTTCGTGTCAATGTCACATGTGTATTGCGATTTTATCAGTTTTTTTAACATAAACGTTATTTTTTTCAACATAATCACTTTCTTTGTAATGCGCTGAACACATTCAACTTGCATCACTTGCATTGAAGTTTTTAATACGTAATTTTTTTTTCCACTGTCTCTCACTGTTTTCTTTATTTGTAATCTTTGGAAAACAAATGAATTCCTCTATTTTTGCAATTAAATGCACTGCATTGTGGCATTTACTGATAATATTCTAAAAATAATCAATTTGTTTACAAAAGTTGGTACAATTTGACAGTTCTCAAGGTACAGTCGCCCATGCGACACCTAGCGGGAGAAAAAGGCAGTTTTCCTCCTCATTCGCCCCGATGGGCGCTTTTCCACTAGACGGCACGTCAACGGCAACGGCGACGGCACGGTATCGTCGATGATATCGTGGAAGAGAAATGTATGAAAATCAATGAAATTATATGACACGCTTTTCCACTTGCCGGCACGGCACCGTCACGGCATGTCATCGATTCCCATAGATATTGTCACGTGATCGTCACCGTGCCGTCGCCTTTGCCGTTGACGTGACGTCTAGTGGAAAAGCGCCCATTAGATAGTTCGTCCAAAGTGCCGTCAGCCGTCCTTTTCTGATTTCTCATTGCAGAAAATTACAGATACCTGCGGTTTTACTTTAGTTAAATCGTGATCTGTCGAATCGGCGCCAGTAGTCAACCGCAATTATATCCACTTCTGCACACTATCATATGGGCCGCCACAAAATCACAAATATTTGGATTTGAGCAAAGGGGTACCTAACATTTCTGGCATAGTGCGAATGGCGACCCTTATATTTTTTTAAACCCATCGGCGCAAGATTAAACCTATACTATTCAATTCTACACGCAAATACAAACCCATAGTATACTTAGAGATTTCTGTCTTAAACGTCACATAACTGAGAAATTTTCTTTTGATGATTGAATTTTCCAAATTCCGACATCTTTGATTTAAAATATCTCGCTAATGTGACGCTTACGTCAAAAATTACAAAGGACATTTTCTATTAGTGAGTAGAATCGATTGGTTTAGGTTTGATCGTGAGCTCCAAACAAAAATGTTACATCCCCTTTTCATATTTATGTACTCGTACCAACCTAGTAAATTTCTCTGCGGTACCAGTTACATACATACATACATAAAATCACGCCTTTATCCCTATTGGGGTAGGCAGAGCAAAAACGACCCAAATAAAGGTAATTCCGCCACGTCTGACAAGTTTTGAGGGTTATTATACAGGTGATTATGTATATTGCTATAGTGACAGGTTGTCAGCCCATCGCCTAAATTGCAATACACTGAAACCCTCGATTCCCTTAGCTGATTTTTACAGCATGCACGGGAGAAGATGCAGCTGGCACATTCTATGTTTTTCTATCACTCCCAGTCCAGCATGGAAGTTACCACCAGACTTAATAAAAAAAATCATGATGTGTATCTTCTCTTGCATGCACTATTTTAATAGGAATTTAAATTACATTTACGGTCAACTGGGCGGGTGCTAGGTTCCATTCGCAATCGGCCAGATATTTTGTTTGATGTGTTTTTTGTGTGTTTGTTAGTAACGCACTTGCTAGCTAGAGCAACGCGTCACGCAACTCGTTGAATAGTAGATTTTATCACGTGGGAGCAAAATATTATTTTTAAGGCGAGGGCGTTTTTTTGAATCCAGAGCGAAGGTAAGGTTTAAGACTGATAACCTTTCTTGATATTTTAATTATTGTAGTTTTTTTACAAACTTTTTTTTGCAAACTAAGTTACCTTACCTACGCACAATACTGCCTTTCTTAATATTTTAATTAATGTAAATTTAGTGTGTTGTGATTGTTTAATAAATACCAACCACACATGTTTTTTAACCTTACTTATAATTTAATTCATACATACACATGTTAAGTAGGTACTATGAAACAAGATATAAACTCTAATTTTTCAATAAATAGAATAATGTTGACAATTGTTCGATTCTGTCTGCATATTGTGGGTAAGATGAAAATAAGCACCATCAATTTTCTCCATTCACCGTCGTTGTGGATGAGACGCTACCTCGCCACTTGTCTGACGCGCGCGCACCGAGCTGAACGTTTTCAATCGGACGCAAATTGGATAAGTCATAAGGACTAACGTTTAGTCGTATATCAATGCATTGTGGACGTTCCACTAACTCTATAAACTGCCATATAGTGATCCGTGCTGTGTATTGTGAATATTGACCGCCTACCATAAGGGCGACCAGGCGTGCCGTGCATGTTCCAGAAGCTTCTACGTACCTGTGGAGTTCGATGGTCAAGGTTGGTGGTGAATTTCATATTATTTGCAATTGCAGACGGATAGGCATCCCCTTATATAAAAAAAAAATCAATACCTACTCACACATACATCATACAGTTCAACATAACTCGAACCGGCATATAATTTTACCTCAAATTGTGTCAAAATCGCACAATCTTTTTGTTGGTCCTTCGAGCCGGATATTTAAAATATTCAATAAAATCATTAAATTCATATTTTATTTGCAAAAAGTACTTATAAAATTTTATTACCTCATTTTTTATTTACTACCCTCTATTGTAGTAGTTCATCATGGGTAAGGATAATGATGATAAACCTGGTAATATTCCAGTAAATCTTCAAATATTAATTAGTAAAAAAGAAAGCATTTATCAAGAAATGCAAGTCATTTATGATCTAACAAAAAGTCAAATGCTGGCCGACACTAAAGAACTGTTCTTAGTGCGGGCATCGGAAATCGATGAATATCGTAAAAATTTTGATAAATTAATATACGAAATATTTGAATTAGAGTACAGTGCTGATCAAACCGTTTCGTGTAGAACGCAAGAAATGCGAAGTTTCAATGATTTATACTTTCACGTAAAATTGTTCTTACGTAAATTGCAACCTAAACCTGATGGTAGTGCAGAGTAGAGTTGATGAGGATGTGGTTATGAGGATGCGGATGCGGATGAGGGTGTATCAAGAGTAAAATTAGAGGATGCGGATGCGGATGAGGATGCGGATGCGGATGCGGATCAGGTGAAGTGAATATTAAGAGTTTTTTTATTTTTATTTTGTGTATTTGTTACGGCTAATACCCGAAGTGCGGCTACACCTAGTTTTAGCCGGTTAGAACTAGGTGTAGCCACTTACTCTTGGCTAAACCTAGTATTAGCCGATTGTTTTCGGCTAAAACTAGGTCTAGCCTTCATCATGCCGGCTACAACTAGGTCCAGCCATTCCTTGTTGGCTAAAACTAGGTCTATCCGATATCATTCCGGCTAGAACTAGGTCCAGCCATTCCCTGTTGGCTAAAACTAGGTCTAACCAATATCATTCCGGCTAGAACTAGGTCCAGACAATCCCTGTTGGATAAAACTTAGAGGCGTGTCCCGCCAAGCCTTCCGCCCCGCGTCACACTCATGACTCACAGCATCTGCAGCAGCGGCGCGGGGTGGAGGGCATAGCGAGGCACGTGCCTCTGCAGGTTGTGAGCGCCAGGTGCTGCTGATCTACTGCAGGTCTACTAGCGAGTGTGACTCACAGCCTCTGAAGCAGCAGCGCGTGTCTTAGTTTTATCTAACAGGGATTAGCTGTACATAGTTGTAGCCGGCATGCTATCATAATAAAAAAAAACTCTCTACGTTTCTTTCTGGCGCTCACAACCTGCAGAGGTGCGTGCCCCGCTATGCCCTCCACCCGCGCCGCTGCTGCAGATGCTGTGAGTCTTGAGTGTGACGCGGGGCGGAAGGCTTGGCGGGACACGCATCTAAGTTTTATCCAACAGGGATTGTCTGGACCTAGTTCTAGCCGGAATGATATCGGATAGACCTAGTTTTATCCAACAGGGAATGGCTGGACCTAGTTCTAGCCGGAATGATATCGGATAGACCTAGTTTTAGCCAACAGGGAATGGCTGGACCTAGTTGTAGCCGGCATGATGAAGGCTAGACCTAGTTTTAGCCGAAAACAATCGGCTAATACTAGGTTTAGCCAAGAGTAAGTGGCTACACCTAGTTCTAACCGGCTAAAACTAGGTGTAGCCGCACTTCGGGTATTAGCCGTAACATATTCATAATTTCATAATAATAAATGTGTTTTTGTACTGTTCTTTTTCTTTGTGTTGTGGTTGTGACTTTGATTTTGGTACTTGAGGCGGGGGGGAAGGGTGGCGCGCGCTGGCGCCGGCCGCCGTCTCACTCGCACCGTCCCGTCCCGTTGCTATGCGCGCGTAAAACAACATCCTCATACACACCCTCATAATCTTAGAGGATGCGGATGCGGATGAGGATGTTTTATATTTATGTTATGAGGATGCGGATAGCGGATGAGGATATGTAAACATTGCGGAGCATCCGCATTATGTGGATGCGGATGCGGAACCCTCATCAACCCTAGTGCAGAGCGTGTTAAGGCGGAGTGTAGTACGTTCGAATCCCGGCCGCGCTTACCAGAGTTAAAATTGTTTTCCTTTGATGGAGACATTGAAAACTTTAATACATTTTATGAGACATTTTGTTTATTGGTACACAATCAAAAGAATATTCCTAAAATCGACAAGTTTCACTACTTATTAACTTGCACAAAAGGTTCTGCTTTAAATATTGTAAAAAGCCTTCCCATTTCTGCTGCTAACTACGATTTAGTTTGGCAAAGTTTGCTTGATAAATATCAAGATAACCGAATATTGCTCGGTAGGTACCTTGATAAAATGTTAAACTTTTCACCTCTTAACAAAGAATCAACCTCTAATTTAACCTCATTTATTGAGACGTTTGATCACTCGTACAAAGCTATTCAGGCATTACAAATAAATGACTTGTGTAGCTACATATTCTGTCACATCGCCTTAAGGGCGTTGGACCCGCAAAGTCGAAAATTATTCGAACAAAATCTTAATCAAAAAACTATTCCGACTTTTACGGAACTCATTGCTTTTGTAAATAACCACGTCAAAGTTCTCAATCATACAGGGTCTTTTTCCGGTGGTTCAAATAATACGTCATTAAATAAAAATAAAACGGATTTCAAACAATCAAAATCTGAAAAGATGAACATACATAAAAGTGTGACTCATGCTGCATCCATAAGTACTAAATTGACTTGTGCGCATTGTGGAGAAAATCACATGATTTTCCGTTGTGATCAATTTCGTAAATTGATTAACACGCAACGTATTAGCCGTGCTAATGCCCTTAAATTGTGCCACAATTGTCTTAAACCTAATCACATCGCGAGCGAATGTAAATCAAATTTTAAATGTTTTATTTGTCAACAACCTCATCATATGTTATTGCATGTTGATAACGTAAACAACAACGGTACCGGTCTGCCGCTGCAGTCGCAGCAGCCCCCGCGCCCCGCGCCTGCTCCCTCCCGCATTACCTGCGAGTGTTAGCAACGTAGGTATGGCTGACTCACTGAACGCTCCGTGTATGCAAAGCGATAGCGATCCGCAGTGTAACGGCTATAGTACGGTGGTACTGGGAACAGCCATTGTCTACGTTAAGGATCAATTTGATCAGGAACATAAGTGCAGAGTGCTTATTGACTCATGCGCTCAGTCTAACTTTATCTCAATGAATTGTTTACAACGCTTAGGACTATCGCAGCGTAGTTGCCCGTATAATATTAAAGGACTTAGTGAAAAATCCGTTAAAAATCATGGAATAGTGTCGTGCACTATACGCCCCGTACATACTGAGGGTCCCGTTTTTAATTTTAACGCTGTGGTTCTCAGAAAAATTACATCGGAACAGCCTTCTGTACCAATCCCTGAGCGGGTGATAAATGCGTATAAAAATTTACACCTCGCTGACTAGGGAGTGCAATCTTGCAGCTAATCTTCGATCTCGGTATTTGCAAGATTCTGAAAGTCTAATCTTGCAAGATCTCGGTATTTTGCGAGATCTCGCAAATCTAGGATAAATTTATCTAATACGTATCTATTGTACTAAAATTTTGAAAAATTTTTATTCTAAGAACATGGAATTAATTTAAAAATATATTTATTATAATCAAATCGCTTTATTAATAAGTATTATGAGTTATTTTGAAAAAGATCCGAAGTCAGTTGGTTGTTGGCACCACTGATGATATACGCTGACTGCAGGTGCTGTGCTGCCCTTTTGCCCCGCCTGATTCGAAGAGATTGAACTCTTGTCTAATGACTTTATCAAATAATGAACCCTTTGCAAGTGAAGGGCGTTCTTGTGGGCGAGCTTTTAAAATCATCAGCAGTTCCTCGTCAAGAGAGAGAGGTGTTTTTGCGGCTTCTGATAGATTCATGTCATCATCATGTGCTAGATCAACTGCCACAATAACATCTGAAGATGTAGAGGAAGAAGTGGGTCCATTATTAATATAAATGGTCACGGAACGGAATTATTAATATAAGTGTTTGCTGCATAATCTTGCAAATCTTGCGAGATCGCGCACGATTTTGGGTGCAAGATTGATCTTGCGAAATTGATGCGAGATCTCGGTATTTCGAGATCTTGGAATACCGAGATTGCACACCCTATCGCTGACCCACATTTTTATGAAAAATCACCGGTTGATATTATTTTAGGTGGTGACATTTTCCCTCATATTTATGATGGTATAAAAGTGTTTTTAGATAACGATTCACCTGCTGCACTCAGCAGTGTATTTGGTTACGTCATAACCGGTAAGTTGGCCGCGCCATCATCCGTCATATCTTCTGCTAACTCCCACACCGCCGTTGCGTCGATGACGTCATTAGTGTCGTACACTATTGAGGAGAATCATCTAAATGACACTCTCAAAACCTTTTGGGAAGTGGAATCTGTGCCGTGCTCAGTTCCATTGAGTCCAGATGATGAAATGGCAGAAAATATTTTTATTGAGCGACATTATCGTGACGAAACGGGTCGATACGTTTCTCCGATCTTGTTGAACCCTAATCACGAGCCACTTGGTGACTCATATGATTTGGCTTTTAATCGATTAACTCAGATTGAACGCCGCCTGGCACGTTCGCCAAACTTAAAACAAGCTTATAGCGACTTCATGAAAGAATATGAATCCCTAGGGCATATGGAACTCTATAAAGGTATAGAACCTTCTAAATACTTAATTCCACATCACTTTGTGTTGCGTCCTTCTAGCACTACAACGCCCTTGCGTGTAGTGTTCGATGGCTCTGCCAAAACAACTTCAGGGTTGTCACTAAATGATATTCTGTTTACGGGCAGAAAATTACATCAAGACTTAGCAAAAGTTATAACCAACTTTCGGTTGCACGAATTCTGTTTTACAGCTGACGTGTCAAAAATGTATAGAGCCGTGCTCATTGATCCGTCAGAAAGAATTTATCAACACATTTTGTGGCGTGACTCCCCAACTGAAGAAGTGCGCATTTTTGAGCTTAAAACTAATACTTACGGTTTGCGCAGTGCTCCGTATGTGACTGTTCGTACGTTACATCAGCTAGCACAAGATGAGCTTGCCAAACTTGATGAAAATAACTTCGATATTTATAAAGCTAAAGCTGCTGAAATCATCACGTCTGGGTTTTATGTTGATGACTTGTTGTGGTCTTGCTCATCCTTTGACGAGGCTTGTGCAATACAGGACGCACTCGTATCTCTTTTAAAGAGTGGTGGTTTTGATTTAAGAAAGTGGGCGAGTAACTGTCCTGAGTTACTTACTAGAATGCAAGATCACAAGCATTAATTTTCAAGATGATACGTTATCATCCTCTCTCAAGGTTTTAGGTTTGACTTGGTTGCCCCCATGTGATTCATTTGCATTCAATTTTAACATGTCTGACACAAAAAATACAAAGAGATCTGTACTCAAGCTGTTAGCAAGTATTTTCGATCCGATTGGATTCATTTCTCCCTGCACTTTTGTAGCGAAGTGTATCATGCAAGATCTCTGGAAGTTGGGACTTGGCTGGGATGATCCGTTACCAGACAGCTTATATGAGCGATGGAATAAATTTATTCTCGACTTGCCAACCCTAGCGGAGATGCGTATTGAGCGTCATTTACTTATACCTGCGTTCGATACTGCACAGCTGATCGCTTTCTGTGATGCGTCATCACGCGGCTACGCAGCATGTCTATATTTTCGTAGTGTCGACAAACAAGGCAACGTAAAGGTCAGACTATTAACTAGTAAAAGTAAAGTTGCTCCCACAAAAACTATGTCTATTCCTAGACTTGAATTGGAAGCTGCCGTGCTACTTTCAAAACTAGTCAGTTTTGTCGTACAAAACATAAAAGACTTAAGTTTAGTATAACTGCATTTAGTGACTCTAGCGTCGTCTTATCATGGCTCCAAACGATGCCTTACAAATTAAAAACTTTCGTGGCTAATCGCGTAAGTAAGATTACTGAGGTAATCCCACCAAATTGTTGGTATCACGTTAATAGCGAAAATAACGTGGCTGATATTTAGGGTATTTCGTGGGTGTTTAGGGTATATATTTATGTATGTATATATTTATGTATGTTTATAATGTATTGGTATAAGTATTTATGTATGTATATAGGTACATGTATTTATTTTTTTTGATTATATATATATAGTAGGTATTTATTTATATCTGTTTATATTTATGTAATAGGTTTACATTATTTAAGTATTTAGTAGTAGTAATTATTAGTACCTAATATATATTTAATTTTGTGCACGTTTTATCCGCGTATCATTAAAAATAATCACTTCTGTAGGTCTGCTGTAAGAAATTTCTTATTAGAAATAAGCAGTGCCTGTTGTGTCCTTGTTTTTATGTCCTGTTTTTATGTAATTTCTTGTGTACAATAAATTGTTAAATAAATAAATAAATAAATATTTGTTCCCGTGGAATGATGCCCTCGCAGCTCGTAGCTCAGGCAACTGAATGGACTCATGGCCCGAAGTGGTTACATGATGATCCTAAAAATTGACCCGTTAGTACATTCTTTTTAAAAGATCAAGACAAGGTTCCAGAATTAAAAACCAGCTCTGATTCTTTTAATTTTACGACATCAGAGAGTAAAAAGACTTTTAAAAATGACCTCGAAGAAACTTTCGAAAAGTTTTCTTCTTTCAAAAGACTTCAGCGTGTTCTTGCCTGGTGTCATCGGTTTATAAATAACGTCAAATCAAAAATTAACCATTCAAATGGAACGTGTGGTCCACTGAGGTCCACAGAATTGAAAAGAGCACACGACAGTATTATTCGTGTCGTTCAAACAAATCACTTTGATGTCGAAATGAAAACCTTGAAGAAAAGTGCCTATGTCGTTTCACTTCGCAAACTTGCACCTTTTCTCGATTCTGAAGAATTCCTCAGGGTGGGGGGTAGGATTTTACAAGCTGACCTCCCTTTTGATGCGAAGCATCCAGTTTTACTCCCGAAAAAATGTCATGTAACCAAGTTACTTATCATGTACTTTCATCAAATGTACTTACATGTAGGCCCTCGTACGTTACAAGGGATTCTTGCATGTAGGCCCTCGTACGTTACAAGGGATTCTTGCATGTAGGCCCTCGTACGTTACAAGGGATTCTTGCATGTAGGCCCTCGTACGTTACAAGGGATTCTTGCATGTAGGCCCTCGTACGTTACAAGGGATTCTTGCATGTAGGCCCTCGTACGTTACAAGGGATTCTTGCATGTAGGCCCTCGTACGTTACAAGGGATTCTTGCATGTAGGCCCTCGTACGTTACAAGGGATTCTTGCATGTAGGCCCTCGTACGTTACAAGGGATTCTTAATAAAAAATATTGGATCATTAATGCTCGTAGCATAATTCATTCCGTTTTGTCTAAGTGCTCTAATTGTTTTAAATTTAGACCAACAGGTATTCAACCTGTTCTCTCAAACCTTCCAGGGCCCAGATTGTTGCCTGGTAAAATTTTTGATCACGTTGGTTGTGACCTTGGCGGTCCCTTTTTAGTTAAAGAGAGCTTAAGGCGCAATGCTAAAACTTATAAGGCATATTTGTGTCTCTACATTTGTTTCTCTACAAAATCAGTGCACTTAGAAATTTTGACAGAATTGTCATGCGAGTGCTTTTTAGCCGCATTTGTTCGCTTTGTTTCTCGCCGCGGTTTATGCAGTTGTTTATATTCTGACTGCGGCACGAATTTTGTGGCTGCCGCAAAACATTTAAAAGAAGTAACCGCGTTTCTCAATAATAAAATTAATCAAGATGAAATTTTAACTGGATTGACATCGCGTCAAGTTGAGTGGCGTACAAACCCACCAAATGCTGCTTCTATGGGTGGCTTATGGGAAGCCGGTATAAAGTCGGCAAAACACCACTTGTACCGTTCTGTAGGAGATAGAACTCTTACGTTCGAAGAACTTTATACAATATTTTGCAAGATAGAGTCAGTTATGAACTCTCGACCTCTCTGCTCATTGTCGGACAATCCAAATGAGTTTGATGTATTGACCCCTGGTCACTTTCTTATTGGTCGGAGCTTAGTAGCCGTACCTGAATACGATGTCCAAGACATCCCTCTGAATAGGTTGTCACGTTGGCAATCCATCCAGAGGGCTTCTCAATCATTTTGGAAACGTTATTCGGATGACTATTTACACACTCTCCAACAGAGAGCCAAATGGTTTTCTCCGACTCCTAACTTAAAGGTTGGTGACCTCGTACTTCTTAAATCCAACTTAACACGCCCTCTACAATGGCCTATGGGTAGAGTTGAAGCTATACATCCCGGAATTGATGGAGTCGTAAGAGTCGTTACTCTACGTACCCAAAATGGACTCTACAAGAGACCAGTAAATAAAGTTTGTCCTTTGCCTTACGCTAACTAATTCTACGTTAGAAATCTTAGCTCTAAGGACCTTAATATTAAGTTACTTTATTATTTTATATGTATTTATACTTATCTACTCTTACATAACTATAATAGAGACACTCTACATTTATAAAATACCTCATGTTTATTTGAACATTTATTTTTTACATACTCTACACACATGTAGGAAATCATCACATTGATTTCGGTGGGGGGTATGTTCGATTCTGTCTGCATATTGTGGGTAAGATGAAAATAAGCACCATCAATTTTCTCCATTCACCGTCGTTGTGGATGAGACGCTACCTCGCCACTTGTCTGACGCGCGCGCACCGAGCTGAACGTTTTCAATCGGACGCAAATTGGATAAGTCATAAGGACTAACGTTTAGTCGTATATCAATGCATTGTGGACGTTCCACTAACTCTATAAACTGCCATATAGTGATCCGTGCTGTGTATTGTGAATATTGACCGCCT
>JARACY010003455.1:0-33106 GCA_029255725.1 Scrobipalpa atriplicella
ATAGATAAACCCATATTTCATAATTACTTTAAATTGGTGCATGCTAATAATAATAACACTATGTTGTTATTCAACTATATCTTAGTTGTTGTTTACATTAATCATGCTGCAGTAAGTTAAGTTGTGATTCAGAATTGCATGAAATCATAAGAAATCAAGGAACGGCTTTCACAAATATTTTTGACTTGCAGTTGAGTCATATTTATTTCCTAGTTTAGGGATTTACTGAAATCTTATCTACATAATCTTGTATTCTTTTGTTCTTGTTATATTTGTTAATTTGTTTGTGATCATATCAGAACAGGATATTGTAGGGTAATTCATATTTTCCTCCTTCCTTCTGTATTCCTTTTCATATTTTCGGTCTGCATGAACCATCCCAATGTTATACTAACATTGCTCCCATTTGATATTTTTTTTTTACTTTATTTTGTTGGCCTAGACTAGAGTGGACCCCAGCATTAGGCCGGGAAAACGCTAGGCAGAAGAAGACATTATTTTGTTGGAACTTTTCCATGCTGTAATGAAAAATTTCCCTCATGCACCCTAGTATATACAACTGTTACAAACAGTTTTGTTTTGTTGGTAAAATATTTTAGAATATTCATATTTGGTTGATTGATACCAAGGAAAACACAAAGAAAGTAGTAACCAAAAGATTTTGGAAACGTAATGAGAATTTGGAAATTGTATCATGTTGTATCAGTTTCATGCTGGAATGGAAAATCATAGAATGTGCCAGCTGCTTTTCCTCCTGGGCATGCTGTAGAAGACAGCCAAGGGGTTCGAGGGTTACAGTGTATTGTAATTATAGCGATGGGCTGACCTGACAACTTGTCACTATGCCCTCAATATTTATCAAACGTGGCGAAAAGCGTCTTTTTCTAAGCGCCTTACGCTCTGCCTACCCCATACATAAGGGATAAAGGCGTGTTTTTATGCATGTATGTATAGGTATTTCTTTCATAAAATGTTAGTCACTGTATTCTCTAAAATTATTGTACACCAATAACTCTCAGTCAGACACATATATTTCATTCAGACAAGTGGTCTTGCCTTGCACAGGGCAATGTATGTCACATGTGTGTTGTTAGAATAGTAGTTAGAAGGCCTAGCCTTGTGCTACTTGCCCTAGGTAATATAGGTTCAGTACTAGGTTTCTGTTAGCTATGAAATCAAATCACTGGATACTATAATTCTCTAGTTATATTTACAAATGAAATTTATAATCTAGCTTAGTTATAAAAACGTATCTAAGTTTTTGCGAAATATTATCTAAAAGAAAGCCATTTACATTACTTTATTATATTGGAACAGGAAAACAACAAAGATATTTCATTCAAAAGCACAGCTATGAATCAAAATGCAGGTTGCATTGATGATAAAAGTGAAAGGTATTTGCTGTCTCATTCTTGCATGATTGTGGAGTGAGTCATACACAGTTTAGGGACAGATTTTCCTTATTGTTGTTATCAACAATTTTATAAATGGAATTGCTTCCATATAGCTATTATTTCTTGAACTGTACAAAGGTACTCTATTTAATAAAAACATAGGCATATTTTTCTTATTATTGTGTTTTAAAAATCCTCCCTATAAAAGAGTTGGGTATTTTATTTTAATGCAAGAATATTCGTTTTCCTCCCGGCATTTTGCGATATTGCTATTCGCGGCATACCGATATCATAATTTTCCTGCGACATAGGTATTTAACAACATCAACTAGTCATAGGTTACAAAATCATAGTTTATTTATATCTCATTCCTTATCTCTGTTCAATGTGCAGTTATTTGTTTTCATTACTATAAGTTGTTTTGATGAGCTATCACTTCAATCTTATTTATATTTCTACACATATAAATACTACATAATTAAATACCATCCGGTAATAATAGAATTTACAAGCAATTTTTTGTCCAAGGAATTTGAAAAGCCAGTACAACCATAGAATACAACCAGTATTTTGGTGTGTTGTATACTGGTTTGTTGTATACATGCTGGACTGGGAGTGATAGAAAAACATAGAATGTGCCAGATGCATCTCCTCCCGTGCATGCTGTAAAAATCAGCTAAGGGAATCGAGGGTTTCAGTGTATTGCAATTTAGGCGATGGGCTGACAAGCTGTCACTATAGCAATATACATAATCACCTGTATAATAACTCTCAAAAATTGTCAGACGTGGCGGAATGACCTTTATTTAGGTAGTTTTTGCTCTACCTACCCCAATAGGGAAAAAGGCGTGATTTTATGTATGTATGTATACTGGTTTTAAGTATTTATATCATTGACTTTTACAACAATATAAAGTATTTACATTATTAGAATGAATAAATTAACAAATATAACAAGAACAAAAGAATACAAGATTATGTAGATAAGATTTCAGTAAATCCCTAAACTAGGAAATAAATATGACTCAACTGCAAGTCAAAAATATTTGTGAAAGCCGTTCCTTGATTTCTTATGATTTCATGCAATTCTGAATCACAACTTAACTTACTGCAGCATGATTAATGTAAACAACAACTAAGATATAGTTGAATAACAACATAGTGTTATTATTATTAGCATGCACCAATTTAAAGTAATTATGAAATATGGGTTTATCTATTAATGTATTGATCAATAATATTGGTAATGAGAGTGAAATTGTTATTTTTAATAAGTATTAATAAAGAGATAAAATTGTTATCTCTAATGCAAATATTTACACTGTTGCTACCAAATTCATTCACTTGAATATTGAAGTAGGTATATATTTGTAGTATTGTTATTTCTGAGTATTGCATCATCCAATTCACTCTGTTTGGCCTCTTATCATTTACGTTTATAAATAAAAGATTACTGTACATTTAGCATTTGCCATTGCTGATAATAAAATGAATTTCATAGTATAAACATAATTGTAATTATAACCTCTAAAACCTTGTTTATTTACAAAGATTTAAAGGTTATTCATGCAGATAAGTATCTATTTTTGCTAAGCTTCAAGCTCCGGCTTCATTGATGTTTTTTTATGTATGTTACGTTACTGGATGTTGACCTGAAATGGACTTTGACCTCAGTCATAGAAAAGCAGTTCTACAGCATGCAGACCAGGAAAATGTACATGTTCTGTCTGGATAAAATTTACTTAGCTCATACTCGCTATAGCAAAACATTTGTAGACACCAAACAAATTAAATATTTAAATAGCCCAAAATTATTGCTTCTGTAAAACCACATGTGTCAACATGATGACAATAATTTCTTGACAAGTTCAATAACAGGTGGGTAGACATAAACAAATGATGTTTGTTTATTTGTTTACAAACAAAAAGCTAATGATGGTTTGTAAATAAATAGATGGATGATGATGATGAGCACTGACCTGCGAGGCAGCAGCATGGCGGCGGCGCCCTTGCGCTGGAAGACGCCGTCCACGAGCACGCCGTTCTTGCTGTTGCAGGTCAGGTAGAACTCCGGGTGGTCGTAGAACAGCTCCAGGTGCCGCCGCGAGATGAAGCTCGAGTGGCCCATGTTCACGTCCACCTGGCCGCGAGAAGAGTTGCGCCCAATGATGACGCGCTTCTGCCGGATGAGGTACTCGAAGTCGCGGCCATCCAGCCGCGCTATGGCCACCGGCGGCGGCTCCTGCGCCCACTGCACCTTCGAGGGCGACGATGGCGCTGACTTGAGCGACAGCAGCGCCCACGCGTCGCTCTCCGAACTCCGCGAGAACTGAGTCTGGGCCATGTCACGCGCGCGCTATCACCAACACGGGGCACACGCGGGCCGCGCACGAGGGCGCATCACATTCACAAACGGGCCTCCGCACACCGACCCGGATATCCGGAACCTGCCGAATCCGTGTCCGCTCTACAGTTTGAGGTTACTGACGGGACGCACATGCGCAAACTTTCTGCTTGTGCGGTAAACAAGAATTATATAAACCACCACACCACCACGTGATAGAACTGTATACATATACCTACTCCGGAACTGCGGATCGATACTATTCCTTGGGGAGATTCAATATTTGACCGAAATATTGAACTTTCGGATGTTGCACAACTGAATTTTCACAATTGGAACGAAATTAGACACTAAAGTAAACACGAGGCGAGAACAAAAATAACCAAAAACGTCAGTTCGGCAACGCAGTTTACAAGTTCGCTGCGCCATCTACACAACACAGCAAAAAATCGTACTAAACAATTCTGTTCCAACATACGCAAACATATTAAATTGTTTTTGCCTTACATATTGAACAATATTTTTAAATTAGCAAAGAAAATATAAAATTTAAACAAAGTAAATTAAAAACAGTTAAAAAACGCATGATTGAATTCTTCGCATTAACTAAATGAGATTAAGTAGCAACTGTAAATAACATATAGTAGAACCGTTTGCTGCGTGTAACAGAAATATCTTGCATAGTGTTGTACTTCAACCTAAAAAGAAAACGATCGATATTTCAGAAAAAGCATTGTTTTTGTTTTTATGGTTCAAAGTTCAACTTGGATAATAATAAACGCTTTTCCATTCCATATAGGTAGAGTAGATCATGCCGTAGACATACAAATTGTTTAATATTTGTGTATTTTTATTCACACTCAGACTCACCGTAAAAACATAAACCTAACCAACCAAATATGGGATTTAATTGACCCTTTTTAAAGAGAAAAGCCGGATGGCCGGAGTGCGTTTACGCGTGCATCTAGGGGAAACCGTTAGGAGAAAATCACTGGCAAAAAAATGACAAAATGACATTTGGCGAAATTTTCTCTTGGTAATAAGGTCGAGAATGGCGCGGTAACCATAGACAATTCCCCTCATCTTCCCCTAACCGTGCACGCGTGAAAACAGACGAGCGCATAACACAAAACAAACAGTTTTATAAGTTAATTTTTCATGGTTTATTTAAATTTTCCAACAAATTAGAATTTTAATAAAATCCATATATAATAGCCCGCCGAAAAAAGCTTTGATCAAAAATGAAGCAAACAAACGTGAATGTATTTTATTTTCTTTCATATTTATTATCAAAAAAGATCAATGTATGTTTCCAGCAGAATCGATAAAACGATGAAAGATATTATCGATCACATCACTAAACGAGTATTTAGTGTTCTGTGCTAAACGTCATTTTACGTTTTTATGTGGGAGA
Organism: Scrobipalpa atriplicella; assembly: GCA_029255725.1. Classification (NCBI taxonomy): domain Eukaryota; kingdom Metazoa; phylum Arthropoda; class Insecta; order Lepidoptera; family Gelechiidae; genus Scrobipalpa; species Scrobipalpa atriplicella. Next base: position 5,153 of record JARACY010003455.1, read on the forward strand.
TATTTATTGTTAATTTTTGTGAAAATTAATTGATTCAGATGAATATACGTCAATTTTACAGTTAGGAACTATTATACATATATTGCTGAATAATTTGCAGTTGGTTACAAAGGAATAGAGGTAAGCTTTAATGTAATAAACTGCGCCAAATTTGAAACTAAAGATCAGACGGTTTTCATACAGTTTTAGTAAAGATAATAGCCAGGGTTACATATACCTACAGGGTTCATCGGGTCGATCGACTTGATACCCATACGACAGGAGGAGTAAAGATCTACTCACAATTTACTTCCTGTGAATACTTTAGGGTTCCTTGTGATTCACTACGTTTGTTTTGACTTAATATTAATGCTATATATGACTGTAAATGCATTGCTTTCTTCTAATTTCTATTTGGTATATTAAGTCTAGCTTCTGTGTTTAGTATAGCACAATAAATTGATGATTGGTGCATTTTTACTTAGGCTATCTAGTTTAAATGTCCCTGTTACTGTTTAACTACATTTAAGATAGTGCACAATCAAATGTATCTTATTATTTTATTACCCTCACTTCCAGTTCAGCTTTGAGCTTATTTTGTTTTTGTGTGTCTTAAGCCGTGTCCAGCGCACAAAAATCTGACAAAACATACCCCCGATGGGCAGGAGGGGAAGGGTTTCTCAGACATATCTCTTCCCTTCTTCGGATATGTTTTGTCAGATGTTTGTGCGCTGGAGCCTCGGCTTTATTGTTTAAAATGTATTTCAAGTTTTGTTTGTTCAAATGAAACAAATAAGTATAAAAAACAAAATTTTATTGAATGCTTTAAATAGGACTAGATAAAATATCACAGGAGAACTCAGAATAAAAAAAATACACACAACATAATGAAAAAACAAACATAATTAGTTGTTCTATGTTAATTAAAATTAATTTATTTTACAATACTAAACTTGATTAAAAATACAACTATCAACTACATACTGGTAAAGTATCGAATAACAAGATACCTGAAATAAATAATAGATCAAAACTTGAATAATTTCAGTACGTATTCTTTAATTTTCCTTTGGTCCTTAAAATACTGATAACTTCATTTTTTCAAGCAAGACCAGTAGGTAGGTATAATGTATGATGATCATGTAAGGCACTCTAGTATAAAATACAGATAATGTATATTTCGTCATTATCTTGGACCTGACTCCAAAAATACCTCTGGCCTGCAGTAGGGCACCTCAGGCTTTGAAAGACAATAGTATCTTTTTGTTTTTCATTATCATTAATCATCGAGCTGTGTCAAACTAGCCACACCCCGGTTAATCCAATGTTTCTGTGGTATATCACTCTCCAGAGTGATGTACATGACAAAATTACTTGAATGTCCGGTAGTAGCCAGAACTCCTTTTCTTTCACTGGTCTTGTATATAGGACAGAAGTAGCAGGGAGGTGGGTTGAAGTTGACGATCAAGGCGGGCTTAAACCAAATTATTGGTATTGTGTCAAATAGGATCTTTGGGAACGATTCGTCCAGCATCATGGTCTCTCGGTTCCATCTTGCACCTTCCAGGAACAGGCCCTGTTATATTGGAAAGTTGATATTAAAAAGTGATATAACATGTGTCAAAGGCATGCTAGATCAGGGTTGCTCAAACTCTACTATCTACTACGTTCAACTGTGTAGTACGCCAATTAATTTTGTAATTTAGAGCCAATGGAATTAATGTCTAAACTGTCTAAAATCATTCTTTTTTAATCATTTTCTTTTTATTATTATTTTTTGACAGTTAACATTAATTAAAATTGTTTGAGTGACCCATCCCTAAATTATTGTAAATACTGTTTAACTTAGTTTTTAACTTTGTTGTTCTTATGTTGTTATTTTAACTGTATATTAAGTTCCGTTTTCTCAATTAAAATATTAATCTTTAATTGGTAAGGGGTTCAATATATCATCTGCCTACTTCTATAGGGTGTATGTGGGCTATAAGTTTGAGAAACCATGGAATAGATCTGATATTTCTTTAAACTACTACAGTGCACAATGTTAACGCAACACACTTATCATGCACTACAATTGCTATGAACTCATATAATTTGCATAAACAAAACAGTGAAATAATACTACAACTGCCCATACATCTTTCGCCGACGCCCTCAAAAAGGGTAAAGAATCCCTTATCTGCCCTCCTAGTACTTCCAGCATTATAATCTTTCCTGAAGATAAGACTCAGCCAAGTGAACAGACAAAGAAAGTTGTGAAGGATCTTATTAAGCCCGATAAACTAAAACTGCATATCAGTGGCGTTTGGAACACAAAAAATGGTGGAGTTATCATCAGCTCGGAACGGAAGGATGATCTCGAAAAGCTGAAGAAGAACGAAAGCATAGCACTTTCTGGCTTGAAAGTTGAAGAAAGAGCCAAAAGAAGACCTAAGATCATACTTTTAGGCGTCCCCTCTGACCTGCCCGACAAAGAAGTTCTTGATTGTTTGTATGAACAAAATATAGCTGATAGGCACCTGAACTTTGAGCGCGAAAAGTTTTTGGACTCCATAAGAATCAGCCATAAATCAGGAAAAAGGGACAACAATCACTGCAACTTTATTCTAGAAGTGACTGCTGAACTAAGGAAACTTATAATACCGCAAAGTCGCATTTATGTACATTGGACTTCATGCCCAGTAATGGACTATACATTTGTAACTAGATGTTACAAGTGTCAGCAATATGGGCACTCAGCGAAATATTGCCGTGATACTGACCTCACATGTGGACACTGTGGATGTTCTGGGCATTCGATTAAGGATTGTCCAAAACGGGATGAACCAGCAAAATGTGCTACATGCAAGCGCTTTAATAAACCCAGTTCTCATAAAACAGGTGACGAGACATGCCCGGCGAGGAAAAGTGCTGAGGACCGACAATTACGTTCGACCGATTATGATTGCGCATAGAGCGCACTCAGCATTTATTTTCATTACTTAGGTGTTAATTATAGTAAAATTGTGTTTAGTATTATTTCATTATGTTGTACTTATTAGATTATCTGGGTCAATTATAGTTATTGCACGAATAGGGCCTGGTGACCTATAGTACAGGTATTTCTATATCTAGTTTAGGCACCAGTCTCACACTTCGGAAAAATTCTATAATTTGTAGACTCAATAGTAAATTTTATATATTTGTATTTTAGATACTAAGTTAGTATAAGATTTGTGAGAAAATAAACAATTTTATTATTATTATTATTATTTATTATTATTAGTGATAATAGTGCATCAAGCTGGCTCATTATAAGATCTTTTATTGATATTTATTGCTGATACATAGTTGTATGTTAAATACAGGCACACTATAGTACCTGTAGAGAATAGAAGGTCATTATTGTAAAACTGCGCCACATATTACAAACACGCACACTTGTGTAACCTTTTTATTGGTCATTATAAAGCGGGCGAGTTTATGGAAATAATAATGAATTAAAAACTTCGCACACTCCCATTCCAATATTGATATCCGTAGCATGTAAGAATTTACTTTGGCTACCGCGAATGCATTCCTTGTAAATTACGATCTATCTATACCTCATTCATTTTCAAGTGATAATTCTTGCCCTTAGATCAAATATAGTCTAAGTTCCTGCCATACTAAAATGTCGATTTTGTAGGGCATAAATTATCTCTTACTTCTCTCCAAGTAACTCCATGGCGAGAAGTATGACGGGGAAAAGAAGAATAGATAAAATAAGAAATGAAGACTTGAGAAAAAAAACAAGGGTAACCGATTTAACATGCACAATAAGACACCTAAAGTGGAAATGGGCTGGCCAAATAATCAGAGGTCCAGACAAATGGAGTAAAAGTATTACCATATGGTACCCATGGGATGGGAAAAGGAGTAGGGGAAGACCATACCGACGCTGGGCGGACGAAATTGCCAGAGAGGCTGGAAAAACCTGGATGAGAAAGGCTCTATGCAAGAATGAGTGGAATAGGCTGGGGGAGGCCTTTGCCTATAGGCACATGGATACCAAGGAACCGACTGATACCTAAAATGAAGGGAATAAATGAAAATGAAATGAATGTAAAGTTAAGTTAAATCTATTAAATTGTAACTGTAATGTAATGTAATCCAATGTTATTATTTGTCATGTATTTGAATAAAGGCTAATAAATCTAAAATCTAAATTATCTCTTAAAAATGAATGGGGTATACTATGGTATAGATTTAAAAATTTACAAAACAAATCACTCACTTGGTGCTGTAATCATATTTTTACAACTAGCCTAGCACATTTGTATATGACCACCATACTCATTATTTCTTGTGTTCAGGTAACTTTAGGTGCTGATAATAATAATAATAAAAACAGTTTAGGTAGTAGAAGGTGTGTAGCTCTATGGGGCGCCTGTTTTAGCAATGAGCCTCTTAACTTGGCCGGGAGTGCGTTCACGGGCGCACGGTTAGGGGAAGATGAGGGGAATTGTCTATGGTTTTTGACATTTGGCGAAATTTTCTCTTGGTAATAGGGTCGGAAATGGCACGGTAACCATAGACAATTCCCCTCATCTTCCCCTAACCGTGCGCCCGTGAACGCACTCCCGTTGTGCGTGCTAAAAACACTCTATAAAGTCACCCCGTCATCATATCCCATCATTTGTACATACCCACACGAATACACTGTGTTTTTGGTCCTTTTTATCCACTGGAGCAGTTTGCTGCTTGCACATACAGACATTCACATACATCATACACATTTACAAAAAAAAAAAAAATTACATGTCTAAATTTACAAATACATATTTATACCTTTATAGGTTTTAGACTATTTGTACTATGAATATTAGAAAAGCAGCCATTGGCCCCGATTCGACGGAAACACGATTTAACTACAATAAGACCTAGTTTTTTTCTTGGCAAATGAGAGGACCAAAAGGTATGGCACAATCAATCCTTTCAAATCAAGAATATATGGATAATAAGTCGTGGTGAGGGAGTATCGACCAAAATGGATATATTCTATTAGTTTGTCTACAGTGCCATACCTTTCTGTTCTCTCTTAACAGAAAATGACAGGTATGGTCTTATTTTCACCGAGAGTTTTAGACAGTCTGTGTAAACTTGATATAGCCAGTGGAATTAGCTGTTACTTATAGGCGGTTTAAATACTCTGATACCAGGGTTTATTGGGTCGTTCGATAAGATGAAGAAGTTGAAGTGCTCACCCTGCAATAGACTCCAAATACCGGTGGTTCTTCTACCTCCGACTCGTAGCTGGTCAAAGAAAACTCAAAATGGACCTGGGTAGTGAAAGGACACGAATGAAAAATATACGGGGCGTAAAAGATAGCTTACCGAAAACTGATAGGGGTTGGTCAATGAAACTGAATCACTTTTACGTTTATTTTTTAGTTTATTTATTAAAATGAGGAGGAAAACTGCCTTTTTCTCCCGCTAGGTGTCGCATGGGCGACTGTACCTTGAGAACTGTCAAATTGTACCAACTTTTGTAAACAAATTGAATATTTTAAGAATATTATCAGTAAATGCCACAATGCAGTGCATTTAATTGCAAAAATAGGGGAATTCATTTGTTTTCCAAAGATTACAAATAAAGAAAACAGTAAGAGACAGTGGGAAAAAAAATTACGTATTAAAAACTTCAATGCAAGTGATGCAAGTTGAATGTGTTCAGCGCATTACAAAGAAAGTGATTATATTGAAAAAAATATCGTTTATGTTAAAAAAACTGATAAAATCGCAATACACATGTGACATTGACACGAAATAAGGTACAGTCGCCCAGAGCGCCATCTGTATTTAGCTTTTAGTTTGGCTCCTCATTGTCTGTTCAAGGTGGTCATTCTGTATGGGTACTCACTCATTTTTTCCGTGAAAGAAAAACATATACGTAAAAGTTTCATTGACTGAACCTTTTATATCGTAGATTATTATTTGATTAATATAAATCAAGACTAGACATGCCAGAGTATATTATAATGCTATTGCTAAGCCAAATTGGGACAGATCCAATTCTTTTAGAGCTGCAGATATTCAGTATGATACGGATATAATTATTAAGAACTTCTAATTAAAAAGATAGATAAACATATCATAGTTTAAAGTGATGTTAACGATCATAACTGTTGCTCCCCGCATCGCACAATCAATATGTGCATTCAGGTACATGTTTATCATCATAGTTATGCAAAATTATATAACATTATGCAGGTTTCTATGATTTTAGAGACAGCATTACTAATACATACCTACTTACATGAATCCTTTAAAAAACTTTTATTTGAGACGAAAAGTCTCCTTTGTGTTTAAATAACAAATTCAACATTTGTCCATAAATGTTTTTTTTTTATCGCGGTTATCTGGCACCTAACCCCCGGATATTAAACGTATAAGCCCACTAAGCTTCCGTGCTTCGGAGGACACGATAAGCCGTCGGTCCCAGTCGCTGTCTTCGCTAGTGGTCGTTACGGAAATCATATCAGAAACCTATTAGCTGTTACTAACGGGCGCGGCGGTTTAAAAACTCTGTCACCAGGGTTCATCGGATCGTTCTTCGACTGGAAAACGATATCCATAAAAAGAAGCTCACTAAGGGATAGATCCATTTTGGGTCACCATTATCTAGCATATGGGAGCTGACTTCTTTCCACTGATATAAATAGATCACCTGGTCGATAGGGATGTGCTCCAGTCGAGAGTAGTTCTGCAGCACACCAGTGAGGAAGGACTGGGTGAAATAGAACCCTGATATCCAGAACACGATGGGCGGTCCGTCGTTTACCCAGTCTTGTAGGAACTTCAGCCTGCGAACAATGAAAAAATATTTTTATTCTGGTCATAAAACATGTTTGCAGGGGGATGAAATTGTTTATTAATTTTTAAGCGGATTTTCCTACTTTTTAAAATCATAAACGCTTTTAATGTTAAAAGTACTTATCTAACATTAAAATCATTGTTAATATTGCTGAAATGGTTGCTAACCTCCGATAGGAGATGGCACGGCACATAAAGAAGACCTCGCAAACATAAGCCCTACCTACGAGTATCGTTTCGTTAAGTCCCTAACTTGCTTTTCAAGGAATGCTTTCTCTTTTCCAGATCGACAATGTCAGAAAGCCAGGAGCAAGTGCTGGACGCGGACACCTGGCCCGCGGAAGCTCAGGCGGCCATCAACGACATCAAAAAACACGTCAAAGCAGCAAAGGTAACGCAACTCGTTTAAGGCAACATGGTTCAACGTATCATCAAAACATATTCCAGGATTGGGCCTGGTGTCTCTTCTGATCAGTCCTTTCGAGATCCTCCTATCGAGATTAGGTAGCCGAACCCGAGAATTTGGGGTAAAAGGCTAGGGAGATGATGGTTAAATTAAACGTATCATATGGCACATCATCTGTCTTTATACCGAAGGTTCGGGTTTCAAATGTTTCAATGCCTGAACCGGCCTGTATTCGTTCTGGTCAGTCCTTCGTAATTTTATCTTGATGGTTCGGAATTTAAATGGTCGTAATACCATTTTTGGGACTTCTTACCTAAGCGCTAATTCATTTGTTTTATTTTCTAGATGCAATGTGCTAGTTTTGTACTTAATAAAGTAAAACTGGCATAACTATTGTCCAATTTATTTTCTAGGTATCAGAATCAGTAAAGAGCAATAACCAGCGAATCTATGTCAACCTCACTACACTAGAAGGCTCGCCATATTGCATAGAAATGTCAGCAGGCGGTTTCAGAATAGTCGGTAAGCGGCACGACGATACCACTTTGAGTGACAGAGAAAGCACGACTTTCGAGACTCCGTACGCATTGTTGAACGCCATAAGTCAGAAGTATAAAGAGTCTTTTGGTGGAGAGCTGATGAGTAAGCTAATGGAGCTCGCTAAGAAAGAAGAAGGCTGATTTGTTTAAGATCTCAGGGTTTTTCTGCTTGTTTGTTTATCCAAAATACTTGTCGGTATTATAGTTGTATTTTTATCAGACATTTTTTTTTTATTGTTTGGTGAGCAGCTCTCTCTAGTGATATAAAAAGCTTGATGCAGTGTCAAATTATTTTAATAATAATATCTAGTTATCTAGCCTGTGTATTTTTTGTATTTAAATTATTAACTATCCTGCGTAAACAAATGGCTACGTTAATTAAAATAACTGTTATTAATTTGGTTAATGAATGGACATATTTTAAAGAAACACATACAAGTTTTATGATATGAATAATGAGATTAATGAAATGAGTGATTGGGATAACAAGATTTTTACTACATTTTTTTTAAATTATGTATATGGCATTTTGTTTGAATTGTTTAGGTTAGATTAAACGTACATACGAGAATGGTTTGATAAGTCCAATGTTCTTCAACCCATCATTTTTTTTTTTCTAAAACTTGAAAAATAGACTTCAGTTTCGGCTACCACCTCTTCGTTTGACGAAAATCTTAGCCCACCATGCCATTTCTTCATGTTTGGGAAGAGGAAAGAGTCACAGGGAGCTAAATCTGGCGAATACGGAGGTTTACCGTTTTTCCTCTTAAGAGTATTTCTTCTTCCCAAAGTCATGGACTTATCAAACCGCCTAGGTAAGTACCAACATAGATCCCTCGACCACGCACAATATCGTGATAGTTACATTGTTAATATGCATGCATTGCTTCAAGTTTTGGCTATGAACTCGAACTTCCTTAAAAAGTCCCTCAAAACTTGTCAGAATCTGTGTTTTTGTGAGGCCTTTACACTCTGTCTACACCATGGACTAACTACTCTAGAGGACTGCTAACCGCCATACTAGAGAGCGTACCTCGATACTCGATAAAAAGGTCAAAATGCGAGCAAAACCTAGATGTATATTGCTCGCATATTGCTCGAAGAGTCCGTTGTTAATATAGGTCATGAAATTGAAAAATCAAATTATCTTTTAAGATTTTTAAAGTAGAAATACACAATGAGAAATGCTGTTTAAAACATCTGAATTAAAATACATAATCAGTTTACACAATATTTCGCTAATGTCAATAGATGGCACTACTAAGTAGCGGTGTACGCAGAGTAGAAGGTTATCAGTTCTCTTTGTTTTATTCGTCCATGGTCTACACTAATGGATACGAGCGGATTTTGAGAAAGAGCCAATCGTCTCGTGTCTTCTTAATTTTAGTCCTGTGATGAGTTTTCATTTTTTCTTCTTTTTTAAATTAATAATAGGCAAACCATTTTCCGCCATCTCACCTTATGGAAAGTGACGATGCAGACGATGATGGAGCATGTTTGCCTAGATAATGTGTATATAAACAATTTAATGCTATATAAACAACAGGAACGCATTTGTAAAATTCATTTCAATTTGTCAACCTATAGGAAACAAAATTTAAAACTAGTTTAAATGTGGCAAATTTTAGCCTAATTTTTATTAGATATATGCCAATATACCGGGTGTAAGGGACAGCGTCCCGCAAACTTATAGGGGTTGCTCAGTCAACGATACTGAACAACTATCACTAGGATTTTTTTTCAGGAAATGAAAATAAAAATTTGCTTTTTCATACAAAATGACCACATCGATCAGACAATTTGTATGGAAAAGCAAATTTTTCTTTTCATTTCCTGAAAAAAAATCCTAGTGATATGTGTTCAGTATCGTTGACTGAGCAACCCCTATCAGTTTGCGGGACGCTGTCCCTTACACCCGGTATTTTGCTTTAGTCATATCGGTCACACACCTAAAGAAATCGTATCTGTGGTCATGCAATTCAAAATTAGATGCAAGAATAGCAATTACTAAACACCACGAATGGTAATAATAATAGCAATTATTACACGAATTTATTAGGGTTACCAGGAGGCATCAGAGGAGGTCTTTCCATTATAATGATGATTGCTGACAGCTCATATAAAATGTATCTAATCAATAACATTCTACTTAATATGTTTCTGCCAAGCCTTGCGGTTTTTAGGCCGTAAAAAGTAGTGAGTAGTTGACACGTTTAAAATAGTAAAATGCTCTGAAGTGGTTCGAGAAATGGATGGTACAGTCGTGCCCGCTAGCTTGACGAGTTTTTTGCATCCGACTTGTTTAAGCTGCCAGTAATCATCATCATCATAATAATGGAAGGACTAGATAGATGTATACTAGTGGGCGCTTACAAGCAATCTCATAAGAATTCCATCACTTTTTTCGTAGGTATAATACCAATGTCATTTCTACAGACAAGTAGATGTATATAGTGAGAGGAATTCGTTTTCTTATTAATTTTTATTTTTTAAAGAGCTTTTATTACAAAATGACCATTAAATTACAAATTGACCATGAAGACATATCAAGGATAAGATTTCACAGTAAAGTTAACTTGTTTGTTTGCATTTTTTACTTCTACGTATTTTATGCTTTTTCTTAGCCCAAGAAAAGCAAATATAAAGATGGAGCAATTTCATCCACAAGGTATTTGTTCGTCATTAATTTTAAGAGATTTCGGGTTGTATACGAGTGATATAATTATTTTAATTATAAAGAAGGCATATTTATCTAATTTGATGTAACTTACTATGATAAATACTAGATAATTTTTCCTTAAGTTTGTATACTAAAAATCTACATGGACTATTGCTAAAATAAAGCACGTATATCTTTCTGTATTTTCCGGAATTGTATTTTTTTCCTTCCATGCTGGACTGGGAGTGATAGAAAAACATAGAATGTGCCAGCTGCATCTCCTCCCGGGCATGCTGTAAAAACCAGCTAAGGGATTCGAGGGTTTCAGGGTATTGCAATTTAGACGATGAGCTAACAACCCGTCACTATAGCAATATAAAATATACATAACCATCTGTAATAAAATAACCCTCAAAACTTGTCAGACGTGGCGGAACGACCTTTGTTTAGGTCGTTTTTGCTCTGCCTACCCTATAAGGGATAAAGGCGTGATTTTATTTATGTATGTACTTAGGTATGTATTACTTCATAAAAATGTTTCACATAGCGTAAGGCAGCAATTGCACGGCCTATATCAGAAAGGGTAAATGAACAAAACTTTCTAATATTAAGTTTTGAAAGTTTTTACTGTACAGTACTAGGCGGAAAATAGTGCACATCAACACTAGGAAAAAGACTGACGTTTTTCAGTCGTTCATTGCACATGTGTGTGGTGTGTGCGTCAGAGCAGAGATGACGCACTAAGAATCAAAATCAACCGATGTGCAATATTTCTGGCCGTGTTCTGTACCTTATTTATGTAAAGTGACTATCATCGGTAGGTACATTCACAGACTGAGTACAAATCTGTATGGGCTTTAGATATAATATTAGTTGTGTTGTGATAACGTGACTAGTAAATTATTGATATAATTTAATGCTTGTTTTATTTATATACTACTTAAAATATTAATGCGCTCATAATGGCCAGATCTTGAGATGCCATCCATGTGGATAACATCCACGACATATCTACTGCAGGACATGGGCCTCCCAAAATTGACAGAAAGGATTCTGAAAATTGATAATAAAGGGCGCCAAACAGACCGGGTGCTGTAGAAGTCCACGAGTTATCTGATTACATACCATCAGGTGACACGTCTGCTGAAAATGCATGGTATTTCTAAACTCACGAATAGCGAGTGCAGATTCTGCACCTATAAAGTATGCCCTCACCTGGCCAGCAAGTCGGCCATGTATCCTCCCAGCGGCTTCATGGAGGGGTAGGACTTGGACATCCACACGGAGGGCACGATGCCCTTGACGAAGGCGTTGTTGCACACCTCCAGCTCCGCGCTCATGATGGCCAGACCCTGGGACGCCATGTGCACGCCGTACAGTGTGCGCTTCACCACGGCCACCAAGCGGTTGTAGCGGATCGCCTCCTGTTACATATAGGGTGTAAGGGACGGCTTTCCGCAGACTGATAGTACTTTCACCAGGAAATTCTTTCAGGAAGTGAACAAAAATTGGATAAAAAGAATCTGGTTCGAGATGGTAATTTTGCAGGTAATTTTTTCGTTTCATAAAAAATAAAAATCCTGGTGAAAATTGTTCAGTTTCATTGACTGAGCATTATCAGTTTGTAAGGGATATTTGAACAAGGGCGGGTATAGTTATGTTGAATGAAAAAAAATTGTAGGGAAGTGTGAAATGTGGATGGATGTGTTGGGAGAGGGGCGTTGTTTATAAGAATGCGTGTATGTGGAAGGGAGTGTAGAAATGAGGCAGATATCAATGGAAGAGGATACATACTGCGGCTAAATGATGGTGTGAAGAAAAGCGAATGATAAATAACAGTAGGTATACTTCATACGGGGTGTAAGGGACACCATCCCGCAAACTGCTAGGGGTTGCTCAGTCAACAAAACTGAACAAACCAGGTTTTTTTTTTTTCTTCAGAAAATGAAAATAATATGCTTTTTCATACAAAATGGCCACCTTGATCAGACAATTAGTATGGAAAAGCAATTTTTTTATTTCATTTCCTGAAAAAAAAGCCGGTGACAGTTGTTCAGTTTTGTTGACTAAGCAACCCCTAGCAGTTTGCGGGACGCTGTCCCTTACACCCGGTGAACTGAACAGTGGCTTCACTGACCTGTTTGAGCACAGTGTTCATACTGTTGTAGTAGTCGACAGGGTAAGTGAGGGATATCTCGTAGATGTCATACAGCTTGGGCATGCGTGTCATCAGGTCCCTGGTCAGTTCTACAATCCCTCCCCCCGCCTCTTCGCCGCCGCCCCCACCCGTCGTCAGGGAGGTTTGCGTCAGAAGAGTGCCGAATAGCAACTGGTGGACAAATAAGGGGAATAAGTCGAACCAAAAGTCAGTGTACTAATACCAAACCAAACTGTAGCCTTTCTTGCATGCTTAACTGGGAACGACTGAAAAACATAAAATAGCAACTGGTAGACAAATAAGGTGAATTAGTTGAACCAATAGACAGTGTACCAATACCAAACCAAACCAGTAATATTTTATTTATTTAATAGTTTATTGCACACAGAACAATAACATAGATAGGAGATCAAGCCACAACAGTCTTCCTTCCATGCTAAACTGAGAGCGATTGAAAAACCTAGAAAGCAATTGTTAAACAAATAAGGTGAATGAGTTCAACCAAAAGTCAGTCTACCAATAAGTAGTAACCTTTCTTCCATGCTGGATTGGGAGCGATAGAAAAACATAGAATATGCCAGCTGCTGCTCCTCTCGGGCATGTTGTAGAAGTCAGCAAAGGGTTTTGAAGCTTACAGTGTATTGAACCTACTTAATTTAGGCGATTGGCTGGCTGTTTATGATAATGGACGTTACACAAACCATGTCTGTTACTCAAAGGCGGTTTGACACCAGGGTTCATCGGATCGGTCGTCTACTCGAAAAGAAGAAGAAGACTAACCGCATTGGCCTCCTTGTTGTCCTTGGTAATGTCGGCGTTGTCGTGCAAGCCGAACACCTCCGGCTTGGCGATGAGCGGGAACCCCCGGATGTGCTCCACCACCGAGTTGTAGTCCATGGACGGCGGCATGCAGTAGTTGCCCGACGGGGAGAATGAGTATCTGGATGATAATAGTCACCGTCACTGGCTGGTATCGAATATTTGGACAAATATAACCGGTGTCGTCAATAGTGTCTAATATGTGGGTGGACAACAATTTACAGACATGTGGTGTGTGCATGTCTGAGGGCAGACATGGTGCAGGAGGGCCGAGTGTGGGATTGGATCTTTATGGTGAATGAGAAGTTTCCGAACGATGAAGTATTATGGTTTCTAGACGAAGATGTGTGAAAGAGATGATGATAGAGTTACGTTGTATGAGTGTGAAAGAGTGAGCAATTCCACATGGCTGGTTCAGTCTGGATGGAGCGGGCGACGAGTGAAGAAGGCTGATGGTTTTAAGAAGTTAAGAAGGAAATAAAGAAGAGTTCAAGTTACAGTCGTACAAGGATCTTTTGGCGCGTGGGTGACATTGACAGCACAGATTACCTAGTATACATGTCTTTATTCACCACGCACGTCCCCCATCCCACACACATAGTCATCGATTGTTGTCGAATATTTGGACAACAAACAAAAGACATTACCGATTACTCCCTGAGGTCGCATGTCGCATGTGAGGTAATTTAAGTTATATTCATCATCATAAATTTAAGAGCGCTGCTCTTGTCGGTGGAGTATGAAGTAAACGCCAGTCCTCTCTTGATTCCGCCTTCTCTTTGACTTCCTTGTACGACTTGACGTTTATTTTAACTTTGATTTGGTCAATGTAGCTTATTCTCGGTCTGCCCCTTCCCCTCCTTCCTTCTATCTTACCCTCAATAATGGTATTTAAGAAGCGGTCATGGCGTATCAAGTGTCCTAACATCTTTCCTCTTCTATTTTCTATTACATCAATTAAGTTTCTTTTCTCATTTACTATTTGGAGTACTTCTTCGTTTGTCTTCTTTTCGGTCCAACTAATCCTCTCCATTCTGCGCCAACACCACATTTCAAAAGCCTCTAATCGTGGTAACATGTTATATTAATTAAAAAAAAATCATTTAGCTCACTTGGGGTTATTAGTGACCTCCTCGTTGTAGTAAATGGACAAGAGCGACATGAGCAGTCGCCTGTCCTTGTCGTCGGTGACGCGCCCGCCGTAGTTGCACTCGCCCGCTAAATAGTTCAACGCTTCGAACGGAGTCTCTGCGTATTCGCTTAGGAACATCTACAAAGATTGACATTTTTAATTTACAAACAGTAAGACATGGCTTTAAATGAACGTGGCGAAAAAAAAAAGGAAATAAGGACAACATGATAGACGAAGTATTTACCATCACTTCTACACAAATGATGATAAGTTATGCATAAAAAATATGGATAAAAACGCAAAGCTAATTTCAGATGGCGCCACTATTGAGTGTTCCAAAAGAGACCAATGAGAAGACACAAAACTGACATTGATATTGATATTGACAGATTACTGACCAATCACAGGAAAAAGGAACACTCAACAGTGGCGCCATTTTGTTCTCAGTTTTTAACCCCATTAGTTAAGTGCACCGTCCGCCCGCAAATAAATGCAAATGCACAGGCAAACCTGCACCACTACCACCGAATCTGCTCAACACGTGTTTCACCCCTCCACGGAGATAGAACGTTCGGTTCCTTTCGCAGCTTCTCACCGAATGTAAATAAGGAGACTCCGTGGAGATTCCAGTACGACAAGGCTTAGCCTGTCGCAAACAGACGCGGCCTGCGGACAGTTGTGTTCCTTCAGATTGTATAAGAGATCGCGAACACGCAGACATATTACCTGCAACTGTAGGATGCAGATACGCAAGTCACTTTCATTAAACTCGTACTGAATGTTCCAGCCGAGAGGTCCGAATGCACGCCGCTCCTGTACAATCAATAATAATTCATTACATATTTAAATATTTATACTTAGGTGACAGCCATGATGGCCGCGTTACTTTCATTTTTTCATTACTTTCATTATTAGCGTGGTGGTAGTATACGACGTTGTGATGGGAGCTGTCCCCTTAGCACGCCGCCGCGTGATAAAGATATTTATTCGCATTAAATGTAGTCAAATACAGGTGTTCATTATAATTAGGTATCATACATTTAGATTATGGCCAATCATGCAAATTTTTTAATACACTAATTTAAATGCTTAAAAATAACAGTAATTAACAAATGTCAATGTAATGTTAAAAGCACATTAATATTAGGGTATGATTAATTTCGAGTGATAAGAAATATATCACATCTATCTGTCAAATCTCCATACAATCTGACAGATAAATGTGATAAAAGATGGCTATCGCGGGAGCTGGACATCTTTTTTAATCTTATGCCACGAGTCTCATACCTGCACAATAGCGTGGAAGAAGCAGAGGGCGAAGAGAAGTCGTCTCCATTCTTCTGTACGAGGACAGGAGATGTAGAACTCCGGGTCGCAGATCGGGTCGGATATGTACGACCGGTAGATGTTGTTCTTCAGACCTTTGGGCGCTTCGTTCGTCATCTTTACTCCTGTGATTGTAATTTTATTCATATTAAGTGTCATCGTTCATAAATACTTATGGGTTTAGTTTTAGTACCATATTCTATAAAACAATGGTAGCAATTCGTGGTTGCAAAATACGCGACTTAACTAATATAAGTCCATACCTGTCACTTTCTATCATGAGAGAACAGAACGGGATGGCAATAATTTTAGTTGAGATTTAGTTAAGTCGGGATGGTT
The DNA here is from genome assembly GCA_029255725.1 of Scrobipalpa atriplicella. Classification (NCBI taxonomy): domain Eukaryota; kingdom Metazoa; phylum Arthropoda; class Insecta; order Lepidoptera; family Gelechiidae; genus Scrobipalpa; species Scrobipalpa atriplicella. The sequence continues at coordinate 21,344 of JARACY010003455.1, forward strand.
ATGAATCGGGCCCATTGACTATTTAGGAAGCAATCACATGGCAGTTATCACCACGCGACAACAGTTCGTAATCCACGAAGCATTTTTACCAAACGGAGCAGTTCTCATGCCATACGTGACAGTATTTAACTGGTAGTTTCTGCCATTATTCCATGGCCGTTGTTGCAATTTTCTTCTTTTGTCAGTGTCTGTCTGTTCTGGTGTCAGTATTTGAACCGCCTAATAGCACAGCTAATAGGTCTCTGACATGGTTTGTGTAACGACCACTATCAAAGACAGCGACCGGGACCGACGGGCTAACGTGCCCTACGAGGGAATCCTTTTTCTTTTTATCCTAACCGAACTAGGGAAAATCTCACAAAGTGATAAATTAACAAATATCAACTTTGTTCCCCCCTCCTCGGAATCGAACCCAGGATCTTAGGATCGAGAGCCCATGGGTCAGACCACTAAACCACGGAGGCAGTTAAGTTTGCTATTACTACGTGGTATTGTTACGTTGACACAGGCTGATGATGATGATGATGATGTTGATTAATTGTTACGTTACCATTTTGCAGCACGGTGACGGGAAACATCCTGCTGGGGTAGGAGGTGAGCCAGCACCGGAAGTTGTGGTGCGTGGTCTGCGGGATGATCACCTGGAGACAGATATGAAATCTTTGTTTTATTTTACACAAGACTGTTTTCTTTTAACGGTAAAGTACGAATAAAAAAAAAACAAAGAAATTTAGTACGGGGCAGGCAGAGTATCAACCAACGTTTTCGCCGCATCTGACAAGTTATCAGGATTTTTTTTTAGGAAATGAAAAAATAAATTGCTTTTCCATACCAATTTTCGGATCGAGGCGGTCACTTTGTATGAAAAAGCAATTTTATTTTATTTTTTTCCTGAAAAAAAAATCCCAGTGATAGTTGTTCAGTTTGGTTGACTGAGCAACCCCTATCAGTTTGCGGGACGCTGTCCCTTACACCCGGTATTATAACCAAAATTATGGTTGTTCGACTTCATCTACTGGTTACAGCATGCACCCCGGGAAGAATAGCAGCTGGAATAACAATCTATGTAATTCTGTCGATCATAGTCCAGCATGCAAGGAAACTCATTCAAGCAATCAAATATAAACCTCTGCGCAGATCCGCTCCAGCTCGCCCATCCACGAGTCCATGACGTGGCAGTTCTGCAGCACCACCCAGCCGCCCGTCTGGATCGCGGCCGAGATCATGTTCGCAGCTATAGGACCCTGGGTATAAAAGAAACCACTATAATATCAGACTTAGATGGTGTGATCAATGATTTTAAAATGTCTGATCAGCACCTGTTTCCATAAAATTTTACCAAGCTTTTCTTTTAGCAAAACTAAGATCAGTTTCTTTTCACTTACCTGTCCCTGTCCAAGAGAAATGGTCTCAAAGCTGATAACTTTCTTCTCCATGGAGAACTTAACCAGCCCCGACATGGGGTCGGACCCCGGCGACAGGATGAAGATGAGCGGCGAGCAGCAGTTGCTGTCGTTGTAGGACTTCTCCAGGTCGAAGGGCGGCGGCTCGATGAACTGTCGGCCCATCTCTTTGGTCACGTACTGCTGGACTACGGGGATCAGTTTGTCGGGGCGAATGCACCTGTTAGATGGTATTTGTTATTGAAACACTTGTACTATAGTTTCACAATATTTGCATCTGCAAGAATTTTCTTGTTTGAAATTCATGGTATTAGATATGAGTATGACTTATATGTAACTGCCTCCTTGGTCTAGCGGCCTAAGCCATGGGCTCTTCTTTTGGATTCCATGGGATTCCCAGCGTGGGACAACGACTGTGTGTTGTTGTTTCTAGTTTGGTTAGGGCATTGCAGGATGGTCACCTGATTGTCTGAAAAGTAAGATGATCCATGCTGTCGGATGGGTATTTAAGTCGGTTGTGCGCCAGATTTCTCTCAGGTCGTGTGCACTTGTGTGTTACGCAAACACTCGGACACTAAATTACAGACTATAAATTCTTTGAAATTTTTATACGAATTCAAACTGACAGGATTATAATAAGCACATCTTTACTGCCGTCCCTTTCTGTTCACTCAATATGGAAATTGACAGGTATGGTCTTATTTTAGTTGAAATGTGTTTGTTGCCGATTCTACACCACTGTCTCGATCACAACTACGCTAAAGTCGAGGGAGGAGCCTATAGTAGATGACAAAATATTACATACATACATATAATCACGCCTCTTTCCCGGAGGAGTAGACAGAGAACACATCTTTCCACTTGCTACGATCCTTACTTCTTTCGCTTCATCCACATTCATTAATCTTTAACAAAATATTACCTGAGTATAATGAGTTTGGCGATTCCCTCGATATCCTCGAAGGGCGCCGGGAAGTTGTGCTCGTGCGGTGAGGTCAGGTCGTAGAAAGCCTTCCATTGTTCGATGTGGTGTTCTACTGATTCTTTGAACGCGCCTAACCTGTACCACGAACAATACTATTAGACATACTATTAGACTGTGTATAAAGGATTTTCAGAAGGGCTAAATTTATTATCGTACTAAGTAGGTGTAAATTAGCTGACCAAAATATCTTTAAATAATAGGTACCTATTATTTAAAGATATTTTCACTCATTTTTCGTGTCACTCGCGATAGGTTTTGATGGGACAAAAAGGTAAATTCCCTATGTTTTTACAACCCAAAACCTATCGCGAGTGTCCCGGTAACTAAGTAAAATAGCTGAGATGCGGTGAGAGTTGCCCACTATTGGGCTAGAGAAATTTGAGATGGGGTTTGACTTGCCGTCGACTCGATAGAAGAAGAAGTAAAATAGCTGATCAAACTTTAGGGTGTGAAGATAACCATGATACTTTCCCCCAAGGAACCGAAGGCCCCCCCCCCCCCCCATACCAATGATAACTTTTCTTGCCCAAGACAAAGCAGGGCCCCGTTTGTATCGAGACAAGACACTCATAATGGTCGGCCAAGTGGAGGGAAGTAGAAGCAGAGGTTAGCGTCTACCCCCTGGGCCCTGGACTGATGTCATTCGTGAGGCCATCAGCCGCAATACTCAGGCAGCGATGCGTAGGCCCAGGATAGATTGGCCGGAAGATGGATATACACACCTTTCATCTGGAACGATTTTTGTTGTGCCTTGAGGAAACAATGAAGGAGATACAAAGAGTGTCAATGGCTCGAAGAACTAGTTCCAAATGGTGTCAGCGGCTCGAGTCATTTTGTATGGGAGGGCCTTTATTTTTCCAACACATCTGGAAAAGGGAATCTCTTACTCTTTGAGGTGGCTGGACCTGACGCACTCGGACCAGGATTTCTCCGAGAGCCAGGCGGGCGCGGGGTTGGGGTGTGGGTTCTCCAACGCGATGCCTCCAGTCAACAGGAACGTCAGTTGCTCATCGTCCAGATTGCCCTGAAGACAATGTTTAAAAACGGTAATGTGGGATTGGGCAAGCCATACACGCACACACTCACGAATACGCTCGCGCACGCTCCCGCTTACGCTTACACACGTTTACGCACGCGCACGCGCACTCACACGCTCACGCTCGCGCGCACCCACACGCACAAACAAACACACACACTCAACTTGAATTTCATGGAGGTTTCCTAATGATGTTTTCCTCCACTGTAAAAGTTTTGAATAAACGTACCTACATAATGAAATTCGGAAACCGAAAAAAAAAAAACATTGGTACGTAGTGGAGCTTCAAACCACAACCTCCCGTATAAGAGTCAGCGGCCCTATCCACTGCACCATCGAGCTTAGATATTCTTCTATAATTTAAGCTCCTTTAGCGCGAGGTTGCCTACAATATCAAAATGACGATGCTATCATTATGTCCATATCCACATTAGGTTAGCTTTCGTTTTAGCTTACCTTAGCCCTTAGAATACCCAGCGTAAGAACAAGAGAGAAGATAAGCTTGTCCTTCTCGAAGAGCGAGCGGCACACGTTCTCGTAGATGCTCTTCGTGAAGTAGGAGTTGAGGAATTCCAGTCTCTCGTCCAGGATGTCACTCTTCTCAGAGTTCAGGATCGCCTGGTTGTATAGGTTTATGAACCTAGTAATAGAGCAGAAATCATTTGTTAACTAACATTTTGTACACAAACTTACGTTTTATGACACTTTTAAGTAAATGTAACATGAAGGGTATATGCGTCGTGAAAAGTATGAATCTACCCATGAAACTGAACAACTTTCCCTAAGGAATATAGGTCGGAAAACGAAAAAAAAATTGACGTTCCATACAAAATGCAGCTGATAGCGCATTTAGTATGAGAAGTCATTTTATTTTTCGTATTTCGACCTATGTTTCTTAGGGAAAGTTGTTCAGTTTCATGGGTAGATTCACACCTTTCTCGATGCATATACCCTTTATGTTACACGTTGTATATGTGTTTGTAACTTTTATAACGACAAAATGTGATAGTAAGAAAAAACCTCTTCTTCCAAGAAAATAACTAACACCTCTTTTTAAGGAAAATTTATTACGCTTAGGCTATGGGCACAGATGGAGACAAACTTCTTGAAGAACTTCGGGGTTTCGGTGCGGAGCGCGACGGCGGAGGATTCTAGTAACGAACGCGCAAAGCTGGTAGATCAGTTGACGTTTGCCTTCCGCACCCCGCCCCGCTGATATTTAAAAAAAATATGTAAAGACTGATAATGATGATGATGTAAAGACTACTCACCAATTTAATGAGTACTGGTACATAGGATCGATGTTAGACAAGTCGGAGATACAGAAGAACAGCACAGATCCGTGCTCAGCGACAGGCACATACAAAAGTCGGGCATCGTCTATCTCTTTCTCGGTAATGGCGGCGGCGGCTTGCTTCGCGTTGATCTCTATTGAGAGAACCTTGGAGGATGCTAGTATTCTGGTTGCTGATTCGTCTTCTAGAATGTTACCGGCTGAAGACAGTATCTAAAGGAAATTCTATTTTGTTACATTTCTGTCAAAAAAATGTTATGTTATGATTGTTGTTTCGTATTCGGTAGGACTTCCCAGCAAACATTTACGTAATATTAAAATTACACAATTATTTTATAGAAACACCAGATGTACTTGAAAGTTTTCGAAGATCTAAGTTTTGAGATTGCGGCTGTTCACTACAATTTGATTATATTTATTGTTACCTCGATATTTCAGAGCAGTTACATGAGCCATGGTCACGAGTAGACCGTTTCCGTTATTAATCCCGTTCAAAATAATAATCAAATTATTTTCGAAGATCTTCAGTTTATTTCTCGATAGAGGCAACCACTTTCTTGGTATTACTACTTCCAAGTATGTAACGAAAACTAATTCAAACCATGTCAAAAGACGTCATATAGGTTAGCCAGATCAGATATTCAAAAACAAGAAAAGGAAACCACTAACCTCCAGGATCTGATCCTCGATCTCCTTGAGAGTCCTTTTGTTATTAGCCCCTTCCACTATAAGCTGGTTCTTCTTCAGCTCGAGTTCCGGCCGGTCCTGGGCTACCACTATACCCAGCAGCTGATCCCCCAAGCCTTGTGGTGTGATCATGAAGTTAAGTAGCGTCACCTATTGGCAACACCGAGATAAAATTTCAAATAATATATTTCCCTGCTTGTAGATAAATCAGTCAAGGTTCACCATCCATTATGTGCTCACAAAAAAACATAAAATCACGTCTTAACCCCGAAGAGGGAAAGGTAGGGAAACAGCAACATATAACTAAACCGTTTGTAGAATTAAGAAAGCTGAAACATGTAAAACGAAAAAGCCAAAAAATTTCTTTCGCTTAGTTCTTCAGTATCATTACGAAATCATGGGGTTGAAATTAACACTGTACAATTTTTTGTGTGTGTGGTTACCTTGACAGCAACTTCAGGCAGGTAATGCGGGTTGCTGAGCCTCGTGGTGATGTAGAACCGGAAGTTGTAGTCGTACTCCAGCACGTTGTCGCCCAGCCTCAGGCAGTCGACACCACCCGACCTGGTGATCAAAACTACTAATTATACAGAATATACGGCGAGAAATACATACATACATATAATCACGCCTTTACCCCTAATGGGGTAGGCAAAGCGTAAACGACCTAAACAATGGTCCACGTCGGACAAGTTTTGAGGGTTATTCCAGATTGATCTGTATATTGCTATAGTAACAGGTTGTCAGCCCATCGCCTAAATTACAATACTGAAACCCTCGAATCCCTTAGCTGATTTTTACAGCATTCCCGGGAGGAGATGCAGCTGGCACATGCTATGTTTTTCTATCACTCCCAGTCCAGCATGAAAGTATAGAAATACATACCAAAAAAATATTGACCTCCCTATACAAAAGGGTTTTGAAGATGGTAGGGTTTTGCCCAAAGACCATCTTCGGGAATACCACTCCCTTGCTTATTTCTGCCGCCTATCAGAAGTGTTCGCACTTCTGTGCTTCGGTTTGAAGGGCAAGAGAGCCAGTGAAATTCCTGACACAAGAGACATTCCACCTTAGTTCTCACGGTGTGCAATGCACTCTGCTATTTCACTAGGATCTAGTGGGATAGATAGGTGTTATGGACCACGGTGATGCTTACCATCAGGTGCACCTTGAGTGGCTCAGTGTAACAAAAAAAAACAACAACGTGGTAACTGTCCCTTACACCCTTTGTAAAAAATACGGCACCTGTAGATGTTCCTAAGCAGCACGGGCTCCAGCACCGCGTCGATGGACTCCCGGATGTTCTCCAGTATGACCGGGAGCCCCGTTTGGATGGCGTTCTCCAGAACACGCACGTAGTTCGAGTCCGTCAACTTGATCACTTTCAGGTTGTTCTCGCGCTCCATGTTCTTCACCCATTTGTTTGCTTGCTCTGCATGATATTCAGAAAAATCATGAAAATCTGTAAAAACTTGATTCTCTCAAATGAAAAACTCGTTTCTCAGATAAAATCCATCTATCTTTGCGGTTCTATGCCCTTATTCTGGTTATGTCGACGCTTTAGTTGGTTTAGCAAGTCAATGTTGTGGTTGGTAGGTTAGGTTGGTTGGTTGGTTTAATTTCTGGTGAATAAAGATAGTATTGTTTGTTACTTGATGTGGTAGATTTGTTGGTTTGGTTGGCAAGGTGATTTTGTAGATTTGTTGGTTTGGAAGATCCCATTGGCTGTATTCGGTCGGTTGGTTGGGTCGATCTGGTCGGTTGGGTCAGTTGGGCTTGGGTCGGTTGGGTTGGGTCGGTCAGATCGGACGGTCGTTCGGGTCGGTTGGGTCAGTTAGGTTGGGTCGGTTGGGTCGGTTGGGTCGGTCGGGTCGGTTGAGTCGGTCGGGTTAGTTGTATCAAATGACTCACCTTGAGGGTCGATCATGAGCGGCCACCGTCTGGCACGTTCTACGATAATTCCATTCTCAATACTGAACGAGTCCACAGGCAGACCAGCGATGTTCCACGCGCGGATCACCACCGGCTCGCCCAGGGTCGTAATCAGGGAAAACGATGATGAGCACGGGATCTCTGTAAACAAAGGGAAAGGTCCTTCTCTTCTTTTTAAGTCGACGACCGACCCTATGAATCCTGGTGTCGGAGTTTTTAAACCGCCTAATAGTAACTGCTAATATGGTTTGTGTAACGACCACTCTATCAAAGTCAGCGACTGGGACCGATTGATTAACGTGCCCTGCGATGCACAGAATCCTTTGCTTTACAGACAATCAGGTGATTCAGCCTGCAATGTTCTAACCAAACTGGGGAAAATTGGCATATATGAACTTTGCCCCTCCATGGGAATCGAACCCACGACCTCCGGATCGGGAGCCTCAGCCTCTAGCTCAGACCACTAGACCACAAAAAAGATCTGAAATGGATATTCCAAAAACCCAGTACACAAAGTCGGGTTTTAGTTGCTGAATTCGCAATCTGGTATTTCGTCACATACCGACAAATACCCGAATTCGAATTTAGAGCGTTTTGCACTGCACAGTTCGCTCCAGGTTTTGATTCTAACAGATAAAAGTACAATACAAAATTCTTTTCATCCCATCTATTCGAAAAAGACGACTTTAATCGCATATAAGTGCGCCTAAAGTTGATGCTTCTAAGCGACATAGGTACTATTACTCTACTCTTTGCTAGAGACTGTCCCAGCCGGGTAAAAATGAGATTTTAATCCTCTTTATGAAAATAAGTGCGATTAAAAGAACTTTTAATCGCACTTTTTGAATTTGGAACCTCTTTTTCTTTTTTCTTGATTTGGCATGACTGACGCGGAGTGAAAACAAAATAGTTAGATGTCGAATTCAAATAATGGTACACTGGCTGGTAAGACTGCGCGACGGCTGATAAAAAAAAAAAATTGAAAATGCACGAACTACGGCACGAGTGGGCAGCAGGGTTTTATAGGGAGCCCGTGTTTTCGACTCTTTTTACGAATTATTAAATATTCAAAATGAGGTCTTCTAGCAGTGAAATTACCTATAACATGCTTATTCTATTATATTTAAATTTACAAGTGTTAGTTAGGCGCCTTTTTTTCTCATAGAGGGGGATGAAAAGTAGAGTGTATCACTCGGGAGCAAAAATATTTTTGGCTCGGGCGACGTACTTTGAATCCCTCGCTACGTTCAGGATTCTACTTTAGAATCCCTCGCTACGCTCGGGATTCTACTCTAGAATCCCTCACTTCGCTCTGGATTCAAAAAAACGCCCTCGCCTTAAAAATATTATTTTACTCCCACGTAATAAAATCTACTATTATTGCACAAGAAAACACATACACCAGAAATAAAAAGGAACAAAAGTGACAGTACAAGATAGGCGGTTTTATTGCTAAAGCAGCAATTTGTACCAGGCAACCTTTAGTAGGTAATGCACTTACTCCGTTCTACCGTGCGTTTATTCCACAGATGTAGAACTTCTTTGCGGTAATCGACCGTGAACGGGCCGAGGTACGCGATGCAACCCGCCGACAGCAACACGTCACCTATACCACAAAATAGAGAGGGTTCAGAAAGCCCGCTCCGGCCGTTCTCGAAAATAACTACCTAAACTGGCTAGACTACCTAGGGTTGCTACTGTACTAACTCCGAATTTTGAAATAGAGTAGGTTAGGTGCTTCATGTTTACACATGTATCTTATTATACCTACATGCCTAAATGGGTAGCAGAGCATTATTTTTTTTCAATGCGTAGCTAACATAACGTGATTATATAGTAACAATCGCGCGACAGCCGGACTGAACGCCTAGCCGAGACTGCCCGAGACGGCCTGTAAACGCAACGTAGTTCCGAGTGGACCATCTGTCCGGGCGCGCCGCGCGGCCGTATACTTAATTTGTGCCTATACCACATTGGATACGATTAATACATACATAATATGAAAAAAATCATAAATTCGTGTTATTGACGGCCCGCACAGCCTAGTTGGCAGTGTATCTGCCTGCTACGCAGAGGGTCCCGGGTTCGATTCCCGGCCGGGGCAGACTTTGAATGATGAATTTAAATGTCTGTTTCTGGGTCTGGGTTTTCTTTGTGGATGTTTTTGTGTATGTCCATGGCACCCCGATACAGGGAATCCTAGTGGGGGCTATGAGTGTGATCGTGTTGTTGTTGTTGTTGTTTAATAGTCACGCCTTTATCCCTTACTTACAGGGTAGGCAGAACGTCAACAGTGTAGAAAAAAGCGTATTCGCCACGTCTTGACAAATGTTGAGTCGGTCCGTCGCCTAAATGTTGAGTCCCTCTACTGGTTTCTTCAATATTTCCGGGAAGAAAAGCTGCTGAAATATTCTAAGTATTTTATAGCTCCAAGGTGATCATGAAAGGACCCAAATACTACGTTCAATTTTTCATAGATAGATATCTAAAATGTGTTAAAAATACATACATACATACATAAAATCACGCATTTAACCCTAATGGGATAGTCAGAGCAAAATGGGCCCAAAGGTCATTCCGCCACGTCTGTTAAAAATAATTGGGAATATCTAAGTTTTATACTCGCCAATAATCAGGCCCAGGGATTCCTTGAGATCCTTGGCGAGCTGCGTCCACCTGGTTTTCTCGCCACCCAGCCCGCCAATCAGCTGTTCGGCGCGGGTCAGCTTGGTCGAGCATAAATCTATTTCGTCTTCTAAACCTTTCTTCTTGCGTGTCATTTCCGCGAACTCGTCGTTTAGAATCTAAACACGATAGAAAGCAGTTTTTTTTATCCCATATATATATAGTACATACATACATAAAATCACGCCTTTTTCCCTATTGGGGTAGGCAGAGCAAAAACGACCCAAATAAAGATCATCCCGCCACGTCTGACACGTTTTGAGGGTTATTATACAGGTGATTATGTATATTGCTATAGTGACGGGTTGTCAGCCCATCGCCTAAATTGGAATACACTAAACCCTTAGCTGATTTTTACAGCATGCACGGGAGGAGACGCAGCTGGCACATTCTATGCTTTTCTATCACTCCCAGTCCAGCATGGAAGCACTATACTGATATCCCATATATACTGAGGAAATAAGCGCTAGTTAATGTGTATATTTGTAATGTGTATATTTATTAGGGGTAGGCGAAAACGAAAGGGGGGCCGCAAAGTGCGAGTTTCTCGTGCTTCTTCATCATTGTGATATATTTTTTTTATTTTGATTTCTTTTGTGACATTGATACAATTTTCTTTGTAATAGACTCGCCTGTGACTTTCTAAAAGTGTTCGTAAGAATTTATTTGGAAATAAATTATTTGACTTTGACTTTGACTTTGACTTTGACTTTGTTAGTGCCTTCTGGTAAACAGCGTTTATCGTTTATCATGCTTCGGAAAGCACGTTGAGGTGTTGGTTTTTACTCCTTTATAGCTCTTAAAGCTAAGTTGAAGGCTGTATTGGCATTCAGCAAGACAAGGCAAGGCGAGATAGCTGTGCCGTGCCGCTCGAAAAGAATACAAAATTTTTGAGAAATAATTTATGGCTAATAACAAATTTTCTTATAACGGTGCTTGTCAAAATTTCATTACAAATAATAAATAATTTTCTGTTTTTTTTTAATCCCTAAGGCACGGAAGGACCATTTACATACCGGAATGTACACTAGGGGCATTTACTCCATTTCCCGGAAAGTCCATTTCCCTGAATGTACATTTCCCTGAACGTCCATTTCCTAGAACGTCCATTTCCTTCAATGTTCATTTCCCGGAAGGTCTAATTACCGGAATGCCCTTTTTCTGTGATGCCCTTTACTTGATCGAACAATCCGAGACATAGCATTTTTGTAACCATCTCGTAACCAAGATTTCCTCACCTGCAGCTTGTCCAGCACTCCCTGCAGCTCGGCTCGCTTGGCGTTGAGTGTGGCCATCTGCGCCTGCAGCTCCCCCTCCGCTTCCGCCAGCCGGGCCTTCTTCGGCGCCACTACCTACAACAGACAGTAGTGGTTGGAGCAAGATCATCATCATATCGTATGGCGTTTTCTGCGCAGATCCCATACAGAAATATTCAGGTTTCGCAGCCAGTCTTCGGCCGCTGGCTGGAGTGAGCCGGTCCAGGTGAGCGGTGACGTGGACAATCGTTCACAATGTGGGCAAGACGTACTTGTGCTTTAGTACAAAATAAGACGATAGAGTTGCCATACCCTCTATATTCAAGCAACCTTAAAAATGGCCAGTCCAAGTAAAAATGTTTCAGCAACTACATAATATTGAAATAAAAAAGCGAGTGGATTCATACTCAACAACTACATAAATATTGAAATAAAAAAGCGAGTGGATTTAGGGACAAGAACCCGTAAAAATGTCTAAAAGTTGT
>JARACY010003456.1:0-33103 GCA_029255725.1 Scrobipalpa atriplicella
TATGATTTTTATTTGGCAGACAGGTCATAATTAAAGACTGTCTAATCAGGTAAAAGGGCAGGCTATTGCCTAGTCAAATTATCTGTCCAGAGATCGAGGTCCAACCAAGCATAATTTGGAACTTGCATAAAATATACCTACAGTAATATCATTTATTTATCGTATATCGCTGCGAGGTCCAGAGGATAGTGCAGCAGTTGTGTTGCCCTCTTAGCACCACCCGGCGTAATTCCTACGGACGTGAAGCAACATCGACCAATAACGACCACTATTAGTACTTATACAGTAATATTCATACTCATTCAAATATCGAACCGGTATAAAGTTGTTCCTATTGACATTAACACGATTTTTAGATCGAGTATCGATCGCGTTGGAAATCGAGAAGGTAAATAGATGCTGGATTGCTAGTTTCCGGCCTCTGCAATCACGAGTGTGGATTGTACGCGGCCGCGGCCGTGTCAGGGCTACATAGTACTTACACGGTTTGTAGATACCACTGAATAGGAAGTTATATCTGTAAATTCAAAAAAGATAGATGCTACAGATAATTCCGAAGGAAAAGAAAAGAAAATGTACCTGAATTCTATAGGAATTACATCTGTTAAGCTACCTTCCAAGATTTTTTGAGTTATAAGTCTGTTATCTTTTATAAGGTGAGAAATATTTTAACAAATTATTTCATAATATCACCGTAGAACAATAAACAAATGAAAATCGTAGGTACTTATTCTGTTTTTAAAGGTGCGAATGTTAAATATAGTTTCGGGATAAACACTTACCATTAACAAATCTTGCTTAATACAGGAAAAACACGTGTTTAAAAATACCTAATGTTCGTAGCGAAAATAATAAAAGCCCACACAAACCCAAATTGTTTGCACCTTCCTTTGTTTTGCTTATATTGAAATTTTTGGTTCAACTAAAATTTTTCGAGAAAATCGAAATTCAAATTACAGCACATAATACCCATTATAGTCTGTTTTCATTTCAACCATTCACGGGTCAATTTTCCCGCGCTGCGAGCAGCGGGGGCCGGTTTAAACCAATTGCAACCGGACTCGGGCACGGATTCGAAATAGCTCTATTTGCAAAACAGGCGACGATCTGCATTCTACGGAAAATTCATTTAGATGACGGCTGTTCCTTGATGACAGAAATAGGAAACAAAGAGTAAATAATTGGGTTTACAAATTATTAATTCGGTCACAAATTCCTGAGTCATCCAAGAAATTAAATAGTGATCCAACAAAGGTGGTGAGTGCCTGCAAAATATGCTCGCAAATGGTTGAAATGAAAACAGACTATAATGGGTATTATGTGCTGTAATTTGAATTTCGATTTTCTCGAAAAATTTTAGTTGAACCAAAAATTTCAATATAAGCAAAACAAAGGAAGGTGCAAACAATTTGGGTTTGTGTGGGCTTTTATTATTTTCGCTACGAACATTAGGTATTTTTAAACACGTGTTTTTCCTGTATTAAGCAAGATTTGTTAATGGTAAGTGTTTATCCCGAAACTATATTTAACATTCGCACCTTTAAAAACAGAAATAAGTACCTACGATTTTCATTTGTTTATTGTTCTACGGTGATATTATGAAATAATTTGTTAAAATATTTCTCACCTTATAAAAGATAACAGACTTATAACTCAAAAAATCTTGGAAGGTAGCTTAACAGATGTAATTCCTATAGAATTCAGGTACATTTTCTTTTCTTTTCCTTCGGAATTATCTGTAGCATCTATCTTTTTTGAATTTACAGATATAACTTCCTATTCAGTGGTATCTACAAACCGTGTAAGTACTATGTAGCCCTGACACGGCCGCGGCCGCGTACAATCCACACTCGTGATTGCAGAGGCCGGAAACTAGCAATCCAGCATCTATTTACCTTCTCGATTTCCAACGCGATCGATACTCGATCTAAAAATCGTGTTAATGTCAATAGGAACAACTTTATACCGGTTCGATATTTGAATGAGTATGAATATTACTGTATAAGTACTAATAGTGGTCGTTATTGGTCGATGTTGCTTCACGTCCGTAGGAATTACGCCGGGTGGTGCTAAGAGGGCAACACAACTGCTGCACTATCCTCTGGACCTCGCAGCGATATACGATAAATAAATGATATTACTGTAGGTATATTTTATGCAAGTTCCAAATTATGCTTGGTTGGACCTCGATCTCTGGACAGATAATTTGACTAGGCAATAGCCTGCCCTTTTACCTGATTAGACAGTCTTTAATTATGACCTGTCTGCCAAATAAAAATCATATGTTTCAAAGATTTAAATATCTATTCCAGCCTTATATTTTAGGTATTCTTTGTAACTATCGTAATCAGAGTCAGAATCAATATTCTTTGTATTCGCTCTTGTAATGTACCCCGTCTAGACCCCAAAAATGCCTTAAATCTATTTAAATTCTGATATTAGATTCCCAATTATACTTATACTGTTCAGTCAGGCAAAGTTTTAATGCGGCTTCATAGTTTTGATGAGATTTAGCGTACCTAGATAATATCTGTGAAATAGGTTTTGATGAGTTAGTATCAGCTTACCATTATCCTATAAATACATCCGTGATATTACCAATCCGCAGGTCATGACCATGATAGAATGCAAAATATTAGTAAAATTAATATTATTATGAATTTATAACTTTGTGAGGCCAGTTTGATTAAAACAATGCCAGCTGTATCGATTGATTGTCAAAATACAGAAAAGTTGATGCAATCGATAATGTTTGACAATGATTGATGTACGAATTCGTAACCTTCAAATATTTAACCTTCCTCACTAACAGTCGCCAATTTAAATCAAAGGGAAAATTAATGAAGATTGATCTCATTTTGAAAGAAAACCAATAAAGGTACTCTTAAATACCAGATGTGAGAGTGAAATACCAAGGAGAGCTTCCCGCAAACGAATAGGAGCTGCTCGCCCAGTCATCGAAACTGAACAAATTTCACCAGAAAACACTTTCAGGAAATGAAAAAGTAGGGTATTTGTCCGCTTGCAGTCAAAGTCAAAGTAAAATCATTTATTTCCAAATAGATTCTTACGAACACTTTTGGAAAGTCACAGGCGAGTCTATTACAAAGAAAATTATATCAATGTCACAAAAGCAAATAAAATAAAATAAAAATATATCACAATGATGAAGAAGCACGAGAAACTCGCACTTTGCGGCCCTCCTTTCGTTTCGTTTCGTTTTCGTGGTTATTCATTTCATATGCGGTGACCAATTTTTTATTTTCTTTTCCTAAAAGAAAATACCGGCAAAAGTTCAGTTTTGTTTACTGAGCAACCTCTATCAGTTTGTGGGAAACTGTACCTTAACCACAGAATATATAATAGTTAGCTTTCTTGACATGTCTTGAACATTTTATAGTTTAAACTCAAACAGCCGTTCTTTGCGATCTTTAGTAGTAGTACTAGACTACGAGTACAGACGAATTGAGTTTGCCATTTGCACTCCATTCAAAAGAACCTATGCATTTCTGATAAGTTTGCCAGCGAAAAGGTTTTTGCTGGCATGCAATGAGCGTGAGGGCATCGAAATTGGCAATCAGTATGTTCATTATACAAGCCGAATCGACACATCAGACTGTATCCACATTAATATTATAAGAAGAGAAGATTCTGTTTGTTTGTTAGTTACAAAAAAACACGAACTTCTAGACAGACATTGTTTTATGTTTACTGTTAGTTACGTTATGTAACAAAAGTTACATAAAACAACTTTTTACGTAAAAAAGAATTTGAATATATTTATTACCTAAGTTCTTATTTTACGTTGTAACGTTCACTTGGACGTTAAAATGACTAAATATATATTAGGACAACATTTTGCCTAGATACTACGGATATCTACACTACGACCTTAAATAAATAATCGGCTACTTTTTGCCGCAGGAAAATGCCGTCTCTTTCCTATTTGAAAATTTATTGAACCGCGGGCGGATCCGCGAGACGAAAAGTTAGTGTAACAGTAAAGCTGTTCGTTGTATCATTGACATAATGAAACATCATGTTTTTAATCTGGGAACTTTAAAAATCATTTCCAACTCAATTAATATTTCGTGGGCGTTTGAAATTCAGAAATAAAGCTAAATAAATCCTTCTGATTGGCAGTACTGAATTTATTTATACGTCAAAAATACTTGACGTATAAGTAAATTGAATAACATTTTGTTTAATCCAAAATAAAATTATGAATGACAAATAGTGTAAGTTCCTATAAAATCAAATAATGTTCGATGCGCACGAAAAATAAAACACAAAGAAAGGAACCCAAGAAAAAATGCAAATAACAATAAAAATAAGGGTCGGTGCGTGTTGTTTGTCAATCAAATAAAAATTCTGAGTGTCAACATGAGCAGAGAGAGATCCAGGGATTCCGTCTGTACCCTCGTCAGGTCTGTCGGCTCGGCAGCCTCGGGAGCGGAGGGGCAATCCATCATTGCACTGTCTTAAGCATTTGGACAAACGGTGAATAGGCTCAGCCTACCTTTAATGCTATGTTTAGAGTTTCAACTTTTGTTTTGTTAGTCTACAAAAGTGATTGAACTTGGTTATTTCGTCACCATATTATATTGTCGTCATTTAGGTAGGAAACTTTAACTTATATCTGGACCAAAATAAAACTATGATGAGAACAACAATTGTTACCTGCTAAAATGATTTAAATTCAGATACTTTGCGGACCATGAATTCACCCGCAGCCTAGTGAATTTTCCCTCCCTATACGTAACTTTTTATCTGAATTAGTAAATTTTTGCTATCGCTTCAATACCCTCGAGTTTATCCATGATGAACAATGAAACAGTTTCCTTTTCGTTTTGTAAATAAAAGTTTTATTTAGCAAAAACGAAAGGAAACTTGTTTCATTGTTCATCGATGGCTAAAAACTCGAGGGTATTGAAGCGATAGCAAAAAATTTACTAATTCAGATAAAAAGTTATCGTTATAGGCGAGGAGACAAACATCTCACCCTATTGAGCTCGACGAACGAGTGAATTCAAGGTGTACGACATAAGTATGAAATGGTGGGCCTGGTGTGTAATAAAAATAAGATGAAAAGTTGGACTGTTTTGTTAAATATTTGTAGATAACTAATAATGTGCTTCGGCGTAGTAGGTTCTACGAATAAGGCCTTAGCGCTACACAATGTTTGTACAAAGTAGAATCACCCTTTGCAGATAATTTTAGATAACATTGCAACTAATTTATTTAGATAAAGACAAATAGGTATTACTGTTAAATTTTAACCTTTACTAAAAATAATCCTTGATCATTTAAAAAATATAAAAGTAACGTTCACTTTTGAAGCTAATAACATCTCATAAATCGTTTTTTTTTACAAGAAACTATGCTAAACTAAAATCTTAACCTGACCAACCAAGCTCCTTGTACGACCACAAACCGCTAATGTAAGCCCCGGCTAGTGCGGTCAGAACACACTCGATTTATTGGCTATGTGTGGGCAAACGCGGGCCAACTTCCCCTGGCCCGCAGGGACTAAGGGAATAACACCTTATTGTTTTATGTCAGGGGAAACGGGGCAATTTGTCTAGCCTGTCGGATAAGCAGGGATGGACTAAGGAAGGGTCGACATTTTTTTCTGAATCACTATTAGCAGGATTCTTCTTCGTGGGAATAGGTGCCATAATAGCAAGTATAAGCAAGCACAATCCTACCTGAAATACCTAATCAAATTATATGTATAAGTCGTGTCCACAATTTTAACTGTTATGTTTACGCTCCTCCTTCACCAAGGCAGGTAAGGCATGCACGTGTGATTTTACGTACCTAAAAATAAATTTATTTCTAGTAAACACTTGAGAGAAAACACATAAAATGTTGGTAGCAATTTGTAGTTGCATAAATCACGACTTAACTATGTTAGAACTAAGTAATGTGTCTATGCCTGTCATTTTCTGTCATGAGAGAATACCTAGAAAGCGACGGCAATAATTTTAATCAAGATTTAGTTATAAGGTATCAGCAATGTCACTTATTGCAATCCTGGCCATCCCTTTTATTTAAGCCAAAAGAAAAGCAAAGAATGATTTATAAAAAATACTTCCCTATGACAAAGTCTCTCTCTGCGTAAAGTAGACGTATTTATCTGACGGCTCTGCAATTATTTCTTTGCGACGCACTCGGACACTAATTCTTGTCTGGGCATTTTAGGGGCATGGCATTTAGGAAGCGGTGCGGCGCCGCTGCGTCGATTTTGTAATTTACGTCTGCGCAGCGCATCTTGATTTGAAGTTTCTATACAAAAACGACGCACCGGCGCCGCACCTCTTGCTATTTGCCATGCCCCTTAGATGTAAACTTTCCGGGAGGACTTCCCTGACAACCACCACTAGGTCACAAGCCAGTAGGCCTTATCCTCCTTCCAAGCATATGATGGCAACGAAAGATTGACAATTAGAGAAGTAGTAGGTATGTTACTACTAGGTAGCTTGTTATGAAAAATGAAAAATCTAAATAAAATTAAACAGGAAACCTTCGGCCTTTTTTTCAGCTGATAAGATAACACAACAAAGGCAAAAAAAAGTACGCTAATTTAGAATGGACACTCCGTACCCGTCAACAATTATAAATTAAACGAAATTAACATGAAGACAGACTTGAATCGTTAACATTGTCTTACCATTCTTTTACTTGGGAATTTAACTAGATGTTGACCGTTACTTCGCTTGAATTAGGTATAAAGATTAGATTGTGAGATACTTTTTACGAAAATCATTTTTTCTCATTATAAAAGTTAGGGTCAGTTCATAACGAGAAGCAACGCAGCGCGAAGCTACTTGAAGATGCACCTTGTTGTAACTACCTCGAAGTGACAGGCTGCAGGCGCCCCGAGGAATATTCGAGTTATGTCAATGAAATGTCTATCATTTAGCATAGTAAAGTACCTAAGACGCTTTTGATAAATCGCTTCCTGGTGTGAACTGACCTTTAGCTTTTATATTTATCTCCAAACGCAAGCTCCGTTTATACCACATTTGTTCAATACCATAAACTGATCTGAAGATACGGAGTATTTTTCATGTTTTTATTAGTTAATAGGAAGACTAAATATTATTTTCAGTTTTATTTGATAAATATTTATAAAAATACCGCAGAGTTTTCAAGAACAACTTTCGGGTTAATATTAAAAGTTTAACGAAGTGAACTTCCTCCAGAGCTCAGTTATTCATAAGCTTTCAGTTTCAAAGCATATGCTGAAAGTTTGCCAAATCAAGATATGCAGAGGGCGCTTTACAGTTTATCGTGGTTTTATTTTGTAACAGTCGAAATATTTTAAGCATTTTTTTAATAAATTTTGGATTTTATGTTATCCCTAATTTCATCGTGTATGTAAGACTTAATAACTTTTTTTCATATTTCGACCTATGGTCCTAAGGAAAAGTTGTTCAGATTCATGGCTAGAATCAAACCCCTTCGGCACTTAAATAATAAAACTTTACCTTGATACTTACCTAGTTAATACTAGTTACTGAAACACTCACTAAGACATTAGGACACTTACCTACTTAAATAAAAATAAAGACTAAAATAAATTAACAAACAACAGCTCGGAACAATAAAGAAAACTCTATCTTCCGGTAGGTACGCGTTTCCGTTTCCGGTCGCCGCGGACGGAAAAATAAAATTCATCAGAGGTGCCATTACTGAAAACAATTTTACGGTTCTCCATCGGACGATATAATAAAATGGTGGCGGTTCTTGAAATATTATTTTACGTAAAAGTAAATGTGTGATAGAATTTCTAAACGCCATAAATTTTGTAGCTCCTGGAGGCTGTACATGTACACTCATTTTGGTCTTGATTCGGTCATATTCAATTCCAACAATGGAATCGAAAGTTTTGATAAAACACAGCGAAATTGAAAAAAGGAATAAAATAGCGACAATGGTACAGATTTTGTATGAAGCCCGGCTCCATTCCATTCAAAATCTTACTGCTCCTTTCTTGTCTTTGTTTCCTATTGGTCAACTTCGCGAAAAATAAATGAAAAAATATTTTATTTTTAGCAAAAAAGCAGACGTCAGTGATACGGCGAACAAGGGTAAGAATTTTAAGGTCTTTGCGTTTGTAACAGTCACTGTCTGTGATAAAAGGACCCTTGTTACCAAACGAAAACATCTTCCATTTTTGTAAAGAGATTACTCGAGTAAAAAAATAACTTTTCCCTTTCCTACAGCTGGAAGAATCGCGCATGACTGAACATTAGCAAATATGCGATGTATGACAGAAACGCCTTGTTCTTGGGTCCCACATCGCGTCGAGGCAAATGTGTGCAATGTTTTTTGTAGGCGCCCAAGAAATGTATTGCCTTCACGTAATTTGTTTTAGTTGACACGGGCTAACACATTTCTTAAAATAAATTAAACTATCTTAATTGGAGAGCATGGTGGATGGTGCCGTCATTTCCAAAAGTAATCGTCTGAAGACATCAATTATTGCACAAAAAAATTGTCTTACTCAATAAATAAAATAAAATTAATAAATAAATAAACACAATACAGGTTACATAAAAAAAATCTTGTATCCTATCTTTTATTCATATTGTGGAATTTCTATGATTTAAAACCATACTTAGGCCCGTATTTATAATCAGCTCTCAAGAGTGACAGCTAGTTTGAGTTCGTTTCAGAAATGTCATTTCAGTACAAAACGGGCTGTCAAATCCGTACTTAATATTGCTCTCAATCTTGAGATCGCTTTATAAATACGAGCCTTATAGTTACATCTGTACGGTAGGGTCTCCAACAAAATCTATAAAAAATCTTTGTAATAAATGTTTTCCGCTTGCGTTAATGACGCTAATTGTTGTTTGCTAATCCGTTTATAAATTAAACACTAGAAAATTTGGTATAAACGCTAATTTGCTAGTGTTTAAACTGAATTTGAATTAGTAGCAAGCAGATAATTATATTTCCAATCTGCACAGTAGATCGCAATCACATCTGTCGGTCAGAGGCTTACAGCTCATCCGGTACAAATTATAGTGCTCGTATGCATGAGCTATGGCTGACATGACATGTTTCGCAAATTCGCGATAAAAACTGAAAATCAACATGCTTTCAAAGGTGCACTAGGTAAGGTACTATATAAGTACCTATTTACGACTTACAAAGACACCAAATACTAAATAAATAGGCATAAATAAAACGCTAAAAGCTGTGATAAGGATCAAATATAGATTATTTTTCACATATTTTTTTTTATTTTCTTTTTATTACGAAACAGACAAGATAAGTCACTCCTTTAAATACGATGTACTTTAAATATTATTAATTTTTTAATGTTAGACAATAATGTAACACATTAGCACCTTGGCCTTGTGGTCCTTGATCGGTAAATACCTTACGAAAAATAATTATTAAAATTGAACCATATATAAAACCATCTCGTACAAAAGTACAGTCAACAGCATCACCTACCTGCTTCTTTAGTAAAAATATATTTTAATGTTTCATCGCTCGCAATTGTTTTATAATTGTCAGACTTTTTGATTTATTTAACTTGTATAGATATATTAAGTAGCCACTTTCTAAAATAATTATATTAATCAACTGTAATCAATAAATGAATAAAAAACCTTTCGGACAATTTGAACTCTTCTATCTGCATCTGTCTGTACAACACATTGATTTTTTTATTAATATTATTCTAGTCGCACCACTCGGCATCCGCGCCTGTATGTTTAGTATTCTGTTTGTAGTACGAAAATGGCCAAATAGTGGTAT
The DNA here is from genome assembly GCA_029255725.1 of Scrobipalpa atriplicella. NCBI lineage: Eukaryota > Metazoa > Arthropoda > Insecta > Lepidoptera > Gelechiidae > Scrobipalpa > Scrobipalpa atriplicella. The sequence goes on from JARACY010003456.1 coordinate 9,781, forward strand.
TATCCATCACACATTATTCAATTGCAAATTGAACAAATTATTATATCAGACGCAATTTGATTCGATGATCCGATATTGATACGATAATTCATTCTGAAATCCTTTCAATACGAAACCTACATTTAGACAATTCATGAAATTGTAAAACCACTACAATTGAGGTTAATTATGTTAGCATAATACATTTACATTACATATTACATTTTTTTCAATACATAGCAGTAACAAACGCATTTTTTTTACATTACAATACTCTTGTAATAAACTAGCTTTCAGCTGAAATATGAGAAATAACAAATCAAAAATTCAACCGCGGACAGGATTTGAACCTGCGTCTTTGGAATACCGTCCCAAAGCTCTAAAACAACTAAGCTACCCCGGTCAATCCTGAGCGACTAATTAGTGATCTGCTTTTTATTAATCGTCATCTCATGAGTGAAGGAACTACTTAAATGTGAAAACCAGGCGCAATGGGCGCCTCTTAGGAGAGGAAATACGATTTAACTAAATACAATCATATCTGTCATTTTCTGTCATAAGAGAAAGAAAAGGAACAGGAAACAACACTACGGATGAACTAATTTTATAATCTTGTGGTGGGAGGGTATCGACCAAAACTCCTTTGAATTTTTAGAAGGTATTGTAAAGGATCAAAATTAGTTCGTTGCCATCCTTTTCTGTTCTCAGAGGACAGAAAATTATAGGCATGATTTTATTTTAGATAAATGTGTTTGTTTTAGAATCGGCACCAGCTTGAAGATGATGACGTGGGTAACGAAATCCCGCGCTAAAAATGCCTATGTTATTTTTCATAATGAAGCTGAAGTAATCAACAATAATTTGTTTTTATCGACGACAAACAAACAAACTAATCTATCCTCTATTAAAAAACAAATCATCGTAATACCTACTCAGACAATCAGGTGATTCAGCCTAAGTACGGAATCATCTCATTTGTCAGGCAATTTGGTGATTCGGGCTCTATAACTCTTACAGAAAAATAATTAGACAAAAAGATAATAACAATTTTTGGTTTGCGTGAAAAACCACCATGTCATCTGCCAATGCTTTATAAGTACCTACCTAAAATATCATATGTCTAAAAACGTCAATATATTTAGGAGGCATTAAAATGCATGTCATATTTATCTCATACTAATCTACTGTCAAATAAGAGCTAGGTTTAAATGTATGATTTTCAGAAATATTTTATCCATTCGTCTATGTGTAAGGTGCCACGTAAAGTTGTTAGTCTTCTCATTAGTATCCATCTGTTACCTTTCAAAATAACACTGTATGGTGGTTATTGCTAACCACAGTTGTAACCAAATATTACAAAACAAACCTCTTTCAAACTGGCCTTTATAGGTCACTCTACAAAGGATTCGTCATTTTAAACATCAATTTCCAGCATTATTTTTTACTTTGACAGCTTATATTAAAAGAAAAATGAGGTTTGATTTTTTTTTGAGGAATTTTGCACTCACAAGTCCTGCCCGAGGCGAATTTACCTATTATTTCTTTCTTTCAAATACTGCCTGATGATGAGGTAACGAAACCGGTCGCTTTAATAAAGAATATACCTATAAGTGGAACTAGTGTGAATAGTGTTATTATTGATAGTTTAATAGTGTCTTACTTTACTTAATGATATATAATAAAAAGATTTTCTTTATTTATTTTATCTTTATTTTGTTTCATTATTCACACCTTAAAATAATATTTGTACTATTAGGATAAAATGGTAACAGGAAATATTATTAAATATAGTATTGAATACTTAAATATCATTTTTGTGTATCCTTATGCATGCATACCTACACACTTTAGAAATTCAAGAATATAGAAGGAAGATACTAAGAAGAAATTCGTTCTTAAAAGAATTCATAGAAACAGATTAATGAACAGAAATTACTGGACCGAAATAAATAATTTCAATAGGTATTACAGATCCATGATCATACCAATTAATTCGTAATCGAACAATTTTGTAAGTACAAACAGCCAATTATAATAAATTTACAAGCAGTAGCGAATCGCGTGTTCTAGGCACTAAAGTCAGTACAGTAGTTATTCGTAGAGAAACCACTAATCTATCGAACTCTTTATCACAAGGTTATCACACTGAGTCTCTAAACTTCATAATCACACAATAACACAAACACACTTCGAAGAAATCACAGAAAACAAATGAAGAATTACATTACGAGGCTTGACCGATACCAAAAAGTATTAGGTACTTCTAGAGATAGATCATACATTTAGTTTGACTAGTAGAATTTTCTTGTCATGTAATGTAGTTTCGTTTGTGTGTTGTTTGGTTCAGCCCATCCTCATGATGTTGCGGCGTCGCAGGAGACGCTGCATGGCGTAGAACACGCGAGCTGACCCTCAGTAGGGGCAGGTTATCCCCCCCGCGCCCGGCACCGCGACCGATCCCGGGAAATGCACTCTGCAGATATCCTTGTACGACTTCTCATGCCTCTGCGGTCTCTGAGGCTCCACTGGTCGTGCGTATCCGCCATCGTAACCGTTGCCGTAGTAGTAGTCGCTCCATCCGTCGTAATAACCATTGTATCTTTTGTTCTGTTGCGGATATCCATACGTTCTTTTGCCGTTCCCGAGGACGGCATCGTAAACTGCGTCGAAGAATGGACTAGGCGCTGCGTCTGCGCACGCAATAGCTGCAATCAGCGCGGTTACGAAAAGAATGCATTTGGACGCCATTGCGGAAGGAGATCGGATCAGTTTAGCCAATTGTTTGAATCTCGCGAGGGAGTTAGCGGCAGTGCAGTGTAATCGCGAATGGTGCCGGGTGCCCATGCGCCGGCTTATATATCGGCCTCGGCTCATCCGACCGATAAACAACGGGCTCCGATGAGCGGGTTCACGGTCCGTACCCTGGAATCGCATTGAGACTGTTTACGACGGAATGTTGGAAGGGTACATTTCGCAAGGCAATTTCGACACGACTAGGAAGTATCGCAACGAACTAGATAAGAGCTTTGTCCAAGGCGAAACGAATGGAAACCAGAACTTGCGTTAGTTGTCCCGATTGATATTATCGCTTGGGGTCGGACTCTATATTTACATATATATATTACTGTGATTGATAAACAACCACTAAAGATTCAAGTTGTGTGCCAGCAAAGGACAAAAATAATCTCATTTAACAGGTTTTTAACGAGATTACTTAGCAGACTTTATTTTAATTGCTTAATTACTGCGTAAGACTTTTTTAACTAGCAAATTAAAGGCAATAATTAAATTATTTAAGTAAACACCGTATTGCATTACTTCAACAAATTCTAAAAGTTTTGCGTCAACAGAAAGGACTTCCAAGGCCAGTATCTCGGAAGGTGTTTAAAGAGGGGCATTCCCAAGCAATTGAGTCAATGAGTCAACCGAACTTCCTTGACATGAGAGACATTTTACTAACATTTAACTAACTATACCGCTGCCGATCCTTACTGGCAGAAGGCGTAATGAAACATTTACTTATTTATTTTAATTTGTTGTTTATTTATTTACGTTTGTTACTTCTGTCTTATTAGAGGCAGCAGATGGACAAAGGTCACAGACAAAATAGTTTTTCGCATTTATAGGAATAAAGTTAAATATTTCAGTATGTCGACTACCAGGAAGGTTCGACAGCGCAGCGGTATAGTATCGAACAGCATTCTACGCGAAGTATTTTTGGTTTCTTATTGACTAATATTTTACAGACTCACAAGAGATTATGCAAAAATATTTGCATCTAACATGAAAATTCATGTATCTGTATCGGCAGATTATCCTCCTATTACGATAACTTTTCCTTACGTAAGAAGCCGGTGCGGTTAAGCAAGTGCGGAGTCAAGTTCGAACAGGACGTTCACCTCTGGCCGTGATTACAAGTTGCAGGTCACTTTGCATTCTAGACATACTTGTTACTCTAAGTAGAAAGACCGATATGTAGGGTACACGTACCTATAAACATATTGCCTATCACATTTTAGGCTATGAACCCATAAAACTGAACAACTTTCCCCGACATTGGGTGCTTTTCCACTAGACGTCACGTCAACGGCAACGGCGACGGCACGGCGACGATCACGTGACAATATCTATGGGAATCGATGACATGCCGTGACGGTGCCGTGCCGTCAAGTGGAAAAGCGTGTCATATAATTTCATTGATTTTCATACATTATCTCACCTACGATATCGTCGACGGTACCGTGCCGTCGCCGTTGCCGTTGACGTGCCGTCTAATGGAAAAGCGCCCAATAACATAGATCGACAAGTGAAAAATCATATAAGTATCACCTTAATAGTGTAGCTGTAAGAACGAAAGGCTTGTCATTTTGCATGGGAGAATATTTTTTTACGCCTTTGGTTCTTCAGAAGATGTTCAGTTTCATGAGTGGATGGGTTCATAACAAGGTTCATACATAAGTATATAGAATCGCAAAAAAAAACTTTAAAATAACTTTGTCAACAACTTTTTTCTGTACTACCACACTTTGCTAATCTCAGGTCTATAAATAACCCACACTTCAATATAAAATTACATTTACAACGTGCAAACACTCATTATAAGGTTTAACGTCAATTTCTTGAGTAAATTGACTTTAATTTGGTCCGAAGCTGGCATTATAAACCCATTTACTAGCCCTATACGTACTTTAGCTTATACAGGGTGAAAAATTATTCTATTGAGGGCGAGTTTAGTTCATGAAAATGAACCAGCTTTCTTTCCCCTTGGCACATAGGCTGTAAGAAGGAAATAATGGTTCTTTCATTATCAGTGAAGTCATTCCGTAATTCAGCATACAGTCGGCTGAAATTTTTATTTTGTAAGAGAGGTCAAAATGTTAATTGTTATTTTTAAATTTCACGGAAAAACGGTTCATCTTCATTTATTACTCACGTCCTCAAAATTTGTCGTTTAATACTTATAATTTTTATTTCACCCTGTATAGGTTAGTGTGCTTTACCGGACCTCAGGTTTACTTAATAGGTCCATGTTTAGCTAGATTTTTTTACAAGATAATTACTTTAGTAGGTACCTACTAAATTAACTGAAATTAATTTGAGTGTGTGCCCGCGAACCCTGTAATGAAAAACGCCGCGAAAATGTGGTTTCTGGCAATTATTCTCACTCGTTTCACATGTACAATTTTCTTTAGGCTTTAATTAAAACCTTTTCTATTTTAAGCTTACCGAACCTGTTTTCGCGTTTAGGAAGCAGGTTCGTAAATAAATCACTTTGAAATTCTATAGCCTCCAGCCACCAATCTTGAGAACGAGTCCAAACATTTATAGACCTTTCGAATGTGCTTACTAGACTAGGCGCAATAAATAGCTCTTAACTGGAAATTATGTCTTGAATAATCGTTTTATAATCGCAATGCTCTAAATAGCTGGTTTCCATCAATCTGCGCTAAAATATATTATTAGCTGATCACGTGCGCGCCCTACGTAAGGGCATGATAGAAATCAGTAGAGTTAGGTTTACTCTATTTGAAATTAAATTTACGGGACATGCAAGAATGTTTGATTATTGAGAAAATATTAATTTAGATTTCATGATAGCTATCAGGAAATTGTGATATCATAATAATAAAAATATGGCACATATCCATAAAAAAATCTGATTACTGTACCTACCTACCTAGAATGAGACATGATAACTGCTTTTGAACTGCCAAATAAGAACCTTTTATCAGGTAGGTATAGGTATGTATAGCTTTGGTATACTTTCTTTAACTTTGTCTTTCTTGACTCTTCTGTAGTTTGGAGACAGTATTTGATACCCTCTATCTTCAACAAAGTAGTACAGAAATAAAACCGAATTTTATGATGGCTTGGATCTAAAAACAAATTAAATAACCTACATCAAACCAGACCAGGCATCAACAGGAGACACGAGACATTCCATCCGCCTCGAAACTAAGTTTAAACCTCAGGTTTTAGCATACATTACGACCATGCTTTAAATGAAAGTGGCGAAAAAAGGAAGTAAAGCGCCGTCTTGAGATTTGACATTCTTCTTCTTCTTTCCGTGGGTTTCGTTCGAGTCGATCGACCCGATAAACCTTGGTATCAGAGTTTTTAAACCACCTTAGAGCACCGTAGGCCCTGACATGTATCAATGACAACGGCTTAACGTGCCCTCCGAAGCACGGAATCTTTTTTCTTCCTGACTATCAGGTGATTACCTAAGCCTCATTGTTCTAACCAAACTGGGGAAAATCTCACTAAGTGATAAATTAACAAATATCAATTTTGTGTTTCCCCCTGGGAATTGAACCCAGGATCGGAAGCCCATGGCTCACACCACTAGACTACAAAGGCAGTTTTTAACATTGATTTGACCGTTCTCCTTATACTGCAGCGCTTTCGCCCACCTTCATTGAGAACTGTGACGTATTGTATAGTTCTAAAAGCTTCACACATTGCTTTATCACCTGAACTTTACTGTTGTTTCGCCACAGGTCTTGTGATCTGTGCCTCTTCGAAAGGTTACTCCGATCTAGGAAAGAGAATTTTCTTACGTAATATTTATACTGGGAGTATTTTAAGTGCATATAATTGGATCCAGGCTTGCAATTCTGTCAATTATAAATTATGTGATTTGAGAAAGTTCAAAGTTATTAAGTATAGGTAAGAAATTAATAGGATATTTTCATCCATTTTCGTTTCATTTACCTATACCAAAATAATACATTTGGGTATGAAATCAATACATAGAAGTCATGTTATCAATACATAAAATATAAAACCTGATTACATATTAAATTGATTACATATACATACCTAAAAAAAACATTACCCTAAACGATTCCAATCACTATTCAATCTCTGCTACAAAACCAAGTTCCATTCAATTTCAACCAACATGAAAACTTTTAGAGTCAACATTAAATGGACATCTGTCCTATAATAGCCCTATTTACCTTTCACTAAAGCTAAAAATAGGGTAACTATTTGCTCGGGTCCCTTTGGTGGGAATCTTTATGTGGTGAGCGCGGGTACGAGTCCCCAGGGTCCTTTAGGGTCCTTCTGTCGGGTCCAATCCCTGTGTTTGTGTAGGACCCGGCTTACCTAGTTAGTAAGTTATTGATGCTCGTTTAAGGTGGTAAACATTATCTTGGTTTATTTTAAGATGTTCAGAAATAGACGTTTAAAAAAATAGGGTTTTAGTCAAAGTTACACGTTATGACTTAGGAATTATTATCGTATTCTTTGTAAGATAAATGGGCTTCTTTTTACAATCCAGCCACAGAATATATAATAGTACTAGGATCCAGCTTTAAACTAGATCACAGTGTGTAATATGACATACCGAATATAAGTTATACAACTACTACTGATTGTCAGTTACTCCTTTTAAATTCATAGGATCCATTTAAGTTCATCTTTAGTAAGTTGCATTTAGAATTGAACCCGATGTTGTTTGTGTGCGCACAACATACTTTATAGTGAACAATGAATCTCCTGGGAAGTTTTAACCTAATTTATTCATGTACATAAGTACATGTTGCTACTTCTGGTTGTCCTGGAATGCTTATGTTATGACCATTTTGTACGCAAATTATTTCTTTGTCTTGTGCATTACGAATGCATTCTGATCTGAAGGCATGATAATCATTCAGCTAATATTTACATGTATATGGACCATAAAATTGATCATATCTTTCATAATAAAACTGTTACGTGAATGTTATTATTAATATCAATTTTATAGGGATGATGAGATGATGCTACTAATTTTAATATTAGCGTAATAAATTGTAACTGCTTTATACCAGGTGTAAGGGACAGCTTCCCGCAAACTGATAGGAGTTGCTCAGTGGACCAAACTGGACAACCTCCCTCCACCAGGAAGTTCTTTTAGGAGATGAAAAAAAATTTAACTTTCCCATACAAAATTACCACCAGACAATTTGTATGGAAAAGCAATTTTTTTTCGTTTCCTGAAAGAATTTCCTGGTGATAGTTGTTCAGTTTCATTGATTGACTAACCCCTATCAGTTTGCGGGAAGCCGTTCCTTACACCCCGTATAATAACGCTCACTTCGTCAAGCGTAGGTTCCAATAGCTACCTAATCACTTATAATATAATTTTACATAATTTTTGTTTCACTATCCTTCCCAATTATCGTACAACATATTTTAATATGGCTGATAGCTAAGCTGGCTATTTAATGCATCAAGAACTTTTACATAATAAGTATTACTAAACTTCAACACTAAATCCAGTACACCATTATGAACAATAAATAATAATTGAACATTATTACGAGTCACAGTGATGAATGTAAAAGATTAAATTTCTTTTTATCTCAAATATATTACCTTTATTATTATTATCACGTGTAAAGTTTCGCTACTTAAATACAGGGTGTAAAAAAAATAACTGACCAAACTTTAGGGTGTGCGTACGTACTCATGAAACTGAACAACTTTCCCGAGGAAAAAATCGGCCCTTCCATATAAATGATGTCAACGGCTCGAGTAATTTTGTATGGAAGAGCAAATTTTATTTTTTGATATTTCTACTTGTTCCTTGGGGAAAGTTGTTCAGTTTCAAGGGCAGGTTCGCACCCTAAAGTTTTGTCAGCTAATTTTTTTACTCCCTGTAGTCTCACAAGAAAGATGTAAGGGGTACGAAAGGTGTTTCAAAATTTCTGAAAAAGAATGGCCTCAGATTTTACGAATTTTGAACAAAAAGATCGCCTGCCTATAAATACGGCACGAACGAGGTATTAACACGTAGATTTTTTTAAATCAGTAGCTAAGCTACCAAAAACTGATTTTTCATTGTCCCCATACTAATGTTTCAAACCACCTTGTTTTATTTGCTCTATTGTATTTTCAATTGTGTCAAGCGAACTTACTACAAATTCTTACCGGCTATTGGTTTTATATATACCTACTTTTCTTTGTTTTTTTTTTTACATTTATTATGCTGGATCGTTACAAGTCTTCTGTCTACGAAGTTTATAACTCTTATTTTAATCCAGTGGTTGTTATTTGAGACAATTTTCCTCCTACGTGCGGCGAATGCTACGTTCTGCCGCAAACACAGAATACCTACGCGTCGTGGCGTGCTTACTTACATTATTATACCAATAACTAGGTACACTTTATCACAAATACTAATGTTTATCCTGCATCAGGCCCTATACAAAGACTTGCAACAGTCCCCCGGGTAAGCCCTATACAAAATCGGGGAGGCACAGTAGTGGGCGCTTCACTAAACGAGTCTACAGAGACGGCTTTTTTGCTTGTTCTGCTCAAAAATCATACTTGCCTTGATGCATGAGAGACGTATGAAAAAATATACACATTCGGCCTAATCATGTCTCACTCCGAGAGCATAAATTATCTATAATTTCATATTTAATTAGATCTGTGTACGTTTCGTGTGGCAGAATTGACAACATTTCAGACTACCGCAACTATATTTGTTCCTGTGTGGTGTGGTGTACCTACAAATCCTCAGCTTGATGATGTGCTAAGTACCACCATCTTGCTAGATGACAGAAGCCGTTAGCTGTAAACGAATAAAAAGCGGATCGTTACTGGTCCACCGTCGCAGCGCGGTTACCGCTGAGTGGGACCAAATGGGTTGTAAACACCAATGTCTAAAGACTGTTATAGGAGGAAACTTTAGCAGCACCCGTAATTTTTTTTATAAAAGCTGATAAGTATTTATGAATTGCATCAAAAAAATAATAAATACGAGAAGAAGAAGAAAGAAGAGTTTCTACTCTTCAAGAAGAAAGAAGAAAGCAGAGCGGGCAGGCTAAAGGCATGCCAGATGCTCAGGCAAAATGGCGCTGCCAGTCTAACGATTATATAAAGAAACTTTAGCAGTATGCGTAAAATATTTTCTAGTAAAACCTTTAACGAATGAGGCATTTAATCTTTTGTTACCAGTTTAAAAATGAGGCTGTCAAATAAGTATTATCACAATCCCAGAGTCAACGTAATATCACACGTATTTTAATATCATATTCAAGGCTTCATCGATTCGTTTTAAAACATATTCTCAGGAAAAGTTGTTTGCAAGCTTTTTGAACGAACGGTCCCTAGAAAAAGTCAATCATTTGCATATCATTCAAGAAACAGAAATCATGCATTTGTCGGCAATCTTATAAATTTCCTTCGCCTATGTGATCAAGAGCGGAAGACAGACTTATGACGCGTAAAGTATAGAACGGTAATGCATCCGCAGGCAGAGATAGCCACGGCTTTTAGCTTCACGACCCCTGATGCTATACCGCTGCAGTTCTGCTGGCCAGCCGGTGTGAAATTGTCTTTACGACTAGAAAATTGTTCGGAGATGAGTATAGTCGGGTCCATAAATGAAAGATGATAATCACTTTTAACACTGTAATCACGATAATTAAAGGTGGAGTTTACAGATTTAATAGGGTATACAATGTCTTATCACTAGTTGGCAAACTAATCACACCCGAAACTGAAATGTCGCCTTGTCGCGAGTGTGACAATACGCCACAAAATCATATAAATTAATTTTAAAAGTGATCAATCTGAACAACTCTTTTTTTTTATGGGTTTGCTCTTGACTCCAGTCTAGGTTAGGGGTGACAGCGGCGGAGTCGACGATGAAAAATATGCCTATTCTATTCACTCTAACTTTCAAGTGTTGGGAGTTGTATGCATCCGGAAACACAGACGCAGTGAATTCTACTTTTTTTTTTTGCCGTGCACATTGTGAAGGTTTTTAGAAAGCGCTTAGTCGGAATCGTTGTTATTTAAACTAGGTATGGATGGTATCCTACGATGATGCGTCTAGATGCACGATGGTGGAAGGGAGCTGGTGGGAATAGTTATTGAAAAAGATTAACACCAGTCATCTACATCGAGTTTGCAAAATGATTATTTTATTCTTCGTTGTCTACGTCATTCATTCTCAAGCGTAGAATGTGGCTACGCTTGCTACGGCGTAGCAAATATTTGCAGCTAACAGATTAATAAATAATAATAAACGCAAGCTCGCAAGCATCCGTCTAAAATGCATTAGGAAAAGAATATTTTTTATTTTCCGATTAAAAAAAAAGTCTTTAAGCAAAATAATACTTACATAATAAGAAAATTACTTAAAGCTACTAAAGACTCGACCACAAAAGTTTCCTCCATTTTTACTCATTGCTCTCACAATAAATCATGTCCGTACACAAGCATGGCCGCCGAAACCCCAGCTGTCTAAAGGTAATCCCGGGCGAACACACGAAACGCAATGCATTCAGAAACACTGAAACACATTTACATAAGAACAGCCGCGCCGCCAACTCAATTATTTACAAGTATTAAAGTTCCCGGCGTCCCGATTGTCCCGTTTCCACACATATGGTAATCGCGGGAAAATTAAAATTGCGGGAATTGCTAATTAGGTATTTGGGAGCCAATTAAGTGTTTGGGCTCTTGGACGCGATACGGGTGAAATTGAAAAGTCTTGTCTAGGAAGCTCATTTGTAATTCTATAGAAAGCACAGGTAGTTTTATTTATTAATTAACTTCGGGAGCTATTCCAATAAATAAAAATATTGTGGTAAGTATATTCAAGTCATCACCATTAATCAATTATTTCTTTGAGTATAGGTTCTTATAATAGAAACTTGCTCTACATGAGTTACATTTTGACTCATACTAGTTATAGTAAGGCTCATGTTTACACCAACTTATTTCATTAAGGAAATATGTACCTACTTACCTATTATAGCAAGTTTCCCGCAGAAGGTAAGTAATTTACATGATCTCAATGAAATTTGCATACTTCGCTGTTGAGGCAAAATAGATTATGAAATAGGTAGGTATATAACATAAGTATTGGTTTGGTTTAGGCATAGTGATAGAAGGAAGAAGACGGATTACAAAGTTGAACTCTTTAAACCTACTTTTGTCCTGGTTTAAAATGTAAGATAATTTCTGTCTTCCAAGATGACAGGTTGGTATTAATTGTTTCCAACTATTTTTGTCAATTTTTGCACGAAAATATTATTTTTCGTATACAAAATCTTGCAGTTGCTCAGGGCTATTAGTATGGAAGGCATCGTTGAAAGTAAAGAATGACAAAAAACCATGAGAATGAATACCTACAGATCACAAAACCGCCAGTACAAGTTAACCGCAATGCGTAAAAATAAGCGTACGTCTACTATACCGGGTGTAAGGGACAGCTTGACGCAAACTAATAGGGGTTACTTAGTCAAAGAAACTGAACAATTTTCAACAGGAAATTCTTACAGGAAATGAAAAAAAATGGTATTCCTACACACATTTTTTGATTGAGGTGATCATTTTGCATGGAAAAATCAAAAAATATTTTCATTTCCTGATAGAATTTTCGGGTGAAGGAACTTATTTGAGAAGTCGTTCGCTAGCTCCCAACGCCTTTTACTCTTCTGTGGTGAAAGTTGTTCAATTTCCTTGACTGAGCAACCGCGTGCTATGCGTTAAGCTGTCCCTTACACCCGGTATACGGCAACAGGCGGTGTCCGCTTGTGGTGGTGGCGTGCCCGTAATGGTTTCCAGATGAACTGACCTCGCTCAAGTTCAATGCCAATGTGCGGAGAGTATTTGTAGGAATGGAATTAGGAGTTATTTGTACAGTCTTACATTTTTGTAGACCTGACAAAGATGCAAAAGAATCAATCAAGTCCTAAAATATGTACGTAAGTAGGTATATAATAAAACAGCTTCAATAACTAGGTACGTAAAATATGCAATTTTCCGCTCTCGCTAAAGCGCAGTTCAACAGTAGAAAAAGAACCAATAAACAAACGGTGCCATAGCTCAGAGGGTGTTCAGGAATCGACAAATCGAAAAGTATCAAAGTATCGAATTATCGATCACATAAAAAAAATCTTATTCTAAAAAAACAGCTTCTCCTTACAAATTATACAATCGAAGTTGTCTTTTTGTATGGGAAAATTAATCTCTTTTATGTGTATATTTTTTTATAATAAATACCTAGTTATTCTGCGTCAGACGTTTTTCAGCAATAAACAAAATACCTACCTAAAATGTGGTGACATCACAATTTAATACGCATAAGCATGAGTCATTTGTTATGTTTACATAGATAACTTTTCACCTCGAATTATTTTATGTAAACCAAGTAAAGTAAACATGTTTCTATCATCATTGTTAAGGAAAATAGACCAACAATTTGTCATTTATCTGTACACTCACACATATTTTTACAAATACGTAGTCTTGACGCAACTCAAAGGTCCAAAACAAGAGGTCAGACAGCTTAGCTATATCTAAAATACCTTACCTATACTTAGATGATCTTCCAAAGATCTTAAATTACTTAAAGAAGATTTTGTCCTTCTGATAGAGGACTTCAGTTGCTGTTCAGGAATTAAAGGCTCAAGTAGACCTCAACTAAAGCGACAGGAAGAATATACCGAGGAATATACCGTGACGCAATCCAGAGAAGTCCAGGGTTGAGGATCCAGATCACTGACTCATTGATTGTGGAGCTGGCCTCCGCCGACGACATTGAGTAGCAATCATATCACACCAGGGTTCACACCAGTAAGGAAGACAGCCAATTGAACTGACTGAACATTGAGTGTGGAAAAAATTGCTGCTAGAAACAGACCTGGAGTAAAAAAACGTACTACAATCCGAGGGATACCTAAGTATACGCAGAGAACGGACATCAGCGTTTCCTATGCTGCTATGATTGCTCAACAATCGGGAGAAGCCCTTGTCCAGTTGTGGACTGTTTAGCTTGGAATTAAAACTCTGTTACCAGTGTTTATCGGGTCAATCGACTCGAAAACGAAGAAGCTTTGACTATTTGTTATTTGATGCCTTTACTTTTTAATTATGTCCGATCCATTCTCAGTTTATGTACCTAGGTATTCTTATAGGACAACTCTAATAAGTAATAAGTACTCTGGATTAGAAAAGATCGAATGAGGAAAAAACTCACAAGTCAATCGGCTGACAGATACCAATAAACAGAGCCAATAAATCAGTTATTATTTGAACTCAACATCATAAATGACCATTGCCCCGACAAAACCATGACCCTTTGAACTAATAAAAAGTACAATCATAAGGTCCTCAAAGTTACGAGGCCGCTCGGGTCACCAGAGTCAGCAAATCTGGCAGCCCTATTGGTAATGCCCCCAAAGGTCAGCCGATTAGGTTCGAATTCGGCGTATAACGACATAAGGTCAGTCGCGAATTATTATTATTAAACGGAAGAATATATGCGGCCGTTGGCAATGAAACTGAATTCGGGAAGAGTTGTGTGAGTGTGAACTGTGTTACATAATGAAACTAGATTAGATCCTGTTGCAATACTCACCTCAACTCCACCATCTGCGCGAAACTTCGTTTTTAGCGTCCGAGTGTTTGTGCAATATGTAAGTTTCTATACATGCCCATGCCCATCCCATAGCATGGACCATCTAACTTTTTGGACAATCAGGCGATTAGCTTGCAATATTCTATACAACCTAGAAACAACAACACAAAGTCGTTGTCCCCCACCGGGAATCGAACCTGGGACTTTCGGATCCCATGCCCATGGCTCAGACCACTAGACCACGGAGGCGTATTATCTTTATATCCAATGATCTATTTTAGCTGGTGAGGTGTCGACGGGTGCATCCCAGGGTCCCCAATCAGACGATGACCTTACGTCACATCATCGCATCAACGTGAGCGTCAACGCGCAATGGTCTACGTCACAGGACTATTATCTACACATGCGCGAACCTTGTGAGCAAATGTGACCCTGTATTTGACAGAGATAAAGAACACAAACACGCTCATAGTCATGCTTTCCCCGCTTACGAGGTAGGCAGAGCGTCAAAAGACGGTAGAGTGCGTATTAGCTTAGCTAATTAGTTAATTTCGTAGTACGAAAAAAAAGCATTTTCGGTAAAATTTAATGTATTCAGTATCACAAGATTAAGCGCCAAATTACTCTTATAATTCAATTTTAAAAATAACTACCTAGTTTTTATAGTTTTGTTCAACACAAAAACTCACGCTTTCTTTGCTTTCTTTTTACTGGGTCTCTTTACTTCGCTTTTTTGTTCACATCTATTAAATAAGAATAATTTTAATATTTTGATGATCGCTGCTAAAAATAGAACGGGCGCTAAAAATAGTGCTATTATTACTAAAGCGACATCTATGAGTGTTTGTTCGAACCACGTAGTACGCTTGGAAGGTAAAGAAGGAGGAGCGTCGGCGTAGTGGTTGCGCGCTACGTACTCAGTCCAATAGATGGCGCTTTCCATAACAGGCATCGGCCGGTCGTACCAGAGCTTGGATATTTTCAACGAATTTTCCTGCATTCTGAAACAAGGAAAGCTTTATTAGCAAATAAATTGTATTATGTATTACATAAGTAGACTACCGAGATAAGTCCGAGATATTTTCCTAGTTTTTTTTTTTATGTTTGCTAGTTCGATAGATTTGTTTATAATTTAGAAAGCTAATTACATAGGAGAATCCTAACACGTCTTATATTATAGAACACTTACTTCGGTGACGTAATGTATCGAATAGCGTCTGCCAGGCTATCTCCATCCAGCCTATCGAAGTGCAGCGTCCGACTGATGCCAGCTTGCTCTGCAGCAGCCGCGTTGCTGAACTGGTCTCCGAAGAATGGCACCACTACCATTGGCTTCCCACAATGCGCGGACTCGGAGAGGCTCAGCATCCCACCGTGGAACACGAAGCCTACGATTTTAGGGTGACCTAGAAATAGAAATTGGTTTCTTTAGTATGATGGACTGTGCCTTGGGCTCTCGGTCTGGGATCTGAATGTCACGATTTCGATCCCCACTGGGAAAGTTGATTGTTACCAATCAATCAGTGAATTTATAACCAGTAAGATTATTCCGTGCTTCGGATAGCACGTCCAGCCGTCGTCGGTGACGTTTCGACCACTTAATCTGATACTAATCGTTACACTTTTCTTACTCTTACTACTCATATGAAGTGGTTTAGAGACCAGGGTTTTTCGGGTCGATCGTCTAAGTACATGACAATCCATAGCATTGACTACAATATTGTTAATTAAATGGTCGGATATTCATGCACATTTAGCACAAGATCTTTTTACGTTTCTGTGTTACGCGGTTTATTTAGTTTTATTATTTTAAAGTTTAGTCCACAATCAAACAACAGTCAGTGGAAAATTTAACAAACTAAAACAAATATAATGTAAATTTGTTGACTTACATAAGATATCCAACTGCGGAAGCCAATTGCCAAAATAAACTTTATCGCTGTATTCTTTCGCTAGTGTTTCATTTTCGTACTTCCATATCACCTTCTGAGGTATTTTCCGGAATGCGTTCAGGAATTCTTGGCGTTTTTCCGGACTCATCCCGTTGGCTTTCAGGTTTGAACCGAAACTGACTAAGATTGCTCCATGATCAGCATTCGACAGGAACTTTTCTAAGTTCTGTGAAGTAATTAGAACATTGATAAACAAAGGATGATTCGTAGATCTTATTACAAAACCTGGTAATTCCAACGCAAAACTCAATAAGCCACAGGTGCATCACGGTTCGTAATATAAGTAGGTACCTACTATTAGTAGTCTACCAATGGCAATATTATACGCAATAGTCGTACTAGTAATTATTAACTTATACATACGTTATTTAAAAATGTAGGTATTCAACTTATAAAAATGACTGCTTCGTTAAAGTAAAATTATTTTTTAACTAAATTGTACAGTATGATCCTGTGGTATGATCGATCTTACTTACCGGGTCCAAGGGTTTCAGCTGCCCAATATGAAGACCTCCTATCTCCAGCACCTGAGGCGAGGCCACTCGTGCGCCGGTCAGAGAGAAATGCTGATACGAGAAGTACATCTTCACCCTCTCCCGGGCCACCCTCTCTATGTCCAAGGTATTGTTCGGTAGATATCGGTTGAATACTTCATAAATAATGAACTTGTGAGTGTACCACGTATAGATGTATTCAACAATGTTCATTAAAAACGCTTCAACTTTGTGGTATAAAGACGGGTTATACCCCGCTTTGGAATAGTAGTAGGCGTCGGAACTAAAGTCGAAAGGCAGTCCTAACCTAGAATAAGCTCTAGGCTGCATGACATGAGATGCGATGCCTATAATTGGCGCATCGAACATTGCTCCCGCGAACGCCAAACCACAATCTACACCGAACATCTCCACAAATATCACATCGTATTTAATTCCCTTGGCCAAATGAGACTTCACATTTTCATTTGTAAAAAAGTTTTCACAGTCTTCTTTACCTGCCGGTGTGCTCAGCACAATATGTCTGTAGAAGTTATACAGGTGTAAATAATCAGAATTGAATTTTTCATACACGTTTAAAGGAGTGATGTAGACCATAACGTTTTTATCTGCATTCATATTGACGAACCGCATCAACGGTGGTGCGTTGTCGTCTGGGTAGTTGTTCATGACGGTGACATGGTGTCCTCTCGTCGCCAGTTCTCGGAAGAATGGGTGGAAGGCCATGTAGTGGCTGCGAAGCGGTAAAGACGCGATCGCGAGGATATTGAGGGCGAGCACATGGTGCACGCATGACAACAAACACAGTAGTATAATCATTGGGACGTGGAGCCGGTGGGTGAATGACCGAACGTGTGGTTATGCGCGGGAGTCGATGCGAAAACCGGTGTAGTCAGCTGCCGGCCGCGACCTATGCGCTACTGATCATCACTACGATGACTAACCAACATCTCGTCGTCAGACAGAACAGAACCGCTAGTCTGTACCGCTACGCTACCCCACCCCATAATTAAATAAATATCTACCGATATGCAGTAGTAATTATTACATACAGTATCTACTGCCAATTAAAATGCTTCTATGGCTTATGGAATCTTTAGTGGGACGCAGAACGTACTTTAAATACAAAATCAAGTTAAATGTCTTTTTATTTGCTATTATACTATTGTAACACTTGAGAATAATACATCAATTAAAATATTACGCGTTGCGTTTACCATCAATAGACACGTAGGTATTCGAAACATTAACATATAATTTATTTTACCATACATTTATATTTTTTTGCTTAGTTAAAATATTTGAATACTTATTTACATTGTGTGCGGAAAACCACAAATATACACGCAAGTTCCCAATGAATTATTTTGTAAAAGTATTTTAATGTGATACTACGTAATCTTGTTACGTAAATTAACGGTGATTCAAAATAATCATAAAATTTCCAAATGATTCATCATAAAAATCACGTAGAATTTTGCTAATACATTAAAAAATTCGTATAAAAAGTTTACGATTCCGAAAAATTCACAATAAATTAGTCTATATGTAAATATAGGGTGTATTTTTAAAGTCTTGCTTAAGAGGAGTGTGAACCTGCACCTCTCCATACAAAATGCGATAACGGTTCCCACCCCGTAAACGTAGTCCGATTCCTATTATTTTTGGAAATGATGTGGATATACTTAAAAACTAGGTTTGTGCGTTTTTTAGAAATATTACAGCTGTAAAAAGATACGACCTCTTTTAAATTCCCATACAAATAATATGGAGGTCATATCTTTTTATAACTGTAATATTTAAAAAAAAAAAAAAACGTACAAACCTAGTTATTAAGTATATCTACATCATTTCCAAAAATTATAGGAATCGGACTATGTTTACGGGGTGGGAACCGTTATCGCCTTTTGTATGGAGAGTTGCAGGTTCACACTCCACTTAAAATAGCTGCGGTCCAATCGTAAGTTATAGACTTATTTCTGGTATTAAATATCTAGAAGTAATTAAACGCGATCATTCACTTACTTCTTATCGTTATTAAACGATACCAGTGCGAGGCGAGACGCATCTGCGTAATCAGCCTGAAGAAGGGGCTCCGAGAATCCCGAAACATGTCCTTTGATAACGATAAAAAGTAAGTGAATGGCCGCGGTTAATCACTATTTAGTATGTCTCACTGAATTTTACTGTTTAAATCTCTAGTATTTTCCATTTTAGAAGAAGTCGAATCGTCATAAAAAAAAAACATAAATAAGCGAGTATTATGGACCCTGTTACCTGTATCTTTCCCCATAGCTTTTCCAATCAAAAATGCACCCTATACGTCACGAAATACCCGTATTTAAAACAATCGTTTCTGCACAATATACAGGCAGACAGCTAGGAAAAAGAGGAAAGCGAAGAACATGATGACCTTGTCAGTGAACTCCCGGCGGCCGTACTTCTTCAGCAGTTTGCTGGACTGTGATATCGTACCTGCTGTGTTCTGCAGCTCGGATTGCGTACACTATAACAAAAGGAGATACTGCTCTGTACTGTACTATACATAATATACAGTACATAATACATAAAACCACACCTACAGCCCTTGAGGGGTAGGCAGAGCGGCTAAATATAAAACTCTATTCTCCGCGTTTGAAGCTCGAGCAAGCAGATCTACTGCTAGTGTGAGAGCTGCGCGAACTTCGGAAACGAATTTTTTTTCTATTTTTTTCAATTACGCCAATCAAAACTTTCTTTGAATATGAAGTCCTGAAGCACAGATTTCTTATAATCGCGGCGGGCGATAATTTATTTCTAATGTAAATAACGACCAAATCTAACTTAATAATGAATGTTTAAAATTTACATTTACTGTAGAACTTGAAGCAACCAGGTTGTCCAATGTGTCCTGGCTTCTCTGTGTGGTGTCTGCTAGTTGTCTACTTATTTGTAGTAGCTGCTCAGTCACACCTGAAGAAAAAAAGGATGGTTTAAAATTACAGACCAAACCAGCTTTTAGTCACAGTCACAGCTTTTAGTCGTAAAATGGTCATAAATTAGGTATGATACCTGTTGTTCTTTAAAGTAGAATGTTGTATATAAGGCCACGCCTTTATCCCTTACGGGGTAGGCAGAGCGTACTTCTGACAAATATTTATTTTACAAAAATATTCATTTTATTGCACTGCAGGAAATTATTATAGGTTGCATCTAATGTATCTAGGTATATATGTACCTTACCTAAACATATTAAATTGTAGTGTTGGAATTTATTTTATAAATAAAATTACTTACTCCAACCTTTTTCTTTAAATAAACCTGTTTTCATTAAATAAAATATTTGTCCAGTTCAGTTCTACTAGGTTTTAAATAGTAGATAGGTAAATGACAAACCTGAAGACATTTTAAGTATTCCATCTCTGTCAACTTTTTTCCTATTTCTGACTGCTGACTCCTCGGGATCAGATGGCCTCAGTAATTCCAGTCTTTGTTTCTTCTCTATGGCAAACATACTAATTATATTGGCATTTTTAAATTCCTTTAATAATCTGAAATACAAAGAAACAGATCTTTTAATGTAGAAACAAAATCTACAATCTAATGTTGGAATCTAGGATAATTTATTTATTAATTGACACAAATAGTAAACACAAGACTACTTGAAACAGTTTCAAACTATTTTTTTTTTATAAATAAACAATTTATTTACACTGCTGCAGTTGGCTACCCATCCATTAGTCTGTGTAAGCTATAATTTTGTTCTCATCAAATAAATTAACATTGTGGTAAGATAAGAACCCATTAAATTGACTCATACTTACAGAGAAAATAACCACAAAATTATATCTACTTATTTTCTTTTATAATAATCAGATAATCAAACAAAGCTTTAATATTCTTCTTACGCTGACATCACAGTCCTCTGTGCCTGAAGCTCTGCCATGAACAGTGGATCCTCGCTGTCTTTGACATACAACTCTAAGTTGTCCAATTCCTCACGCAGAATGTTTATCTTTGCCCGACCTTTCTCATTTAGCTCGTTCAGAGCTTCCATTGAATCTCTTTCTCTCAGGATGTCCTGGGATATTGTTTTTGTTTAAAATTTGGATAGAAAATCAATTTCATCCTACTAAATAAATTCGAAAGTTTGAAAATTTGTTACCCAATCACACTTCAATCACATTTAAACTGGGAGAATTGGAAGTCATCATACATATTACAAACATCATAAATATTTATTTTATCAGTCAAATTACATTGAGCTCATCAGGTTTACGTTAAACTACGCAACACAAGTGGCCAAACAATTAGCACATTTAAGTCTAAACAAACAATATTTTTTATGTGAAATTTACCAGTATAACTAACAAAGGCACAAATGGGTAACATTTTAATATAATAATAAAGATGAAATATTGATAATACCTGAATAATAGCTTTCACTTGAAAGTGGTACGTGGACAATTTTTTCATGAAACTGAGATAGGCCGCATCCATACCATCAAGTTTCGTGTACTTTCTTTGGTATGCATCAGAGCCAGCTATATTTGTTTTTATATTCATCTTCGACGATAATATTAAACCCGTGATTTTAAACAATTTCAATAAACAACACAAATTAAGAATTTACACGACAAACGGACAAACATGGAAAACAGCTGTTTTTGACAGCTGTCAGTTTTCTTTTTATTTACAATTCTCCCATTTGGGAAGGCAAAGAGCATTAGCACATGCAGCCTGGTCTTCAGTATAATCAACACACAGACGAATCAACAGAATTTTGCGCGAAGTTTTTTTTTTACGTATCAATCAATCCGAATCATACAGTAGCGTTACTTTGTTATTGTTTCTTACTCCTACTACATTTTTCCTCGCCAGCAGATTGTTTTAATTCCACTACACTATCCATTACCTACAATAAACACTGCAAAAGCCAGGAACAAAGTCCGTCTGGTTTTTTTATGTTTCCCGCGCAAAAGCCCAACCTTACCTGACCTAGAACTCATTGGAATGTGAGTGTGGTGCCCACATTCCAATGCTTAAAGAAGTTTTGAATGGGAGTATCGATTCGAAACATACAGGATGTATCTGTACTATATTTCTCACTTTCCCTACATTTTCTTTTACTACTGGGCCTAGAGGTCCGCGCCACGCCGGCGTGCCGCCGCCGAGCGACCCCGGCGCGCCGCCGCCGCCGCCGGGTCACAGAAAAATTGGCGCCGAGTTCAAATTTTGCGCGCGAACCAAGTGTCACGCACGCGTTGTTGTCTACTATATCGATGCGACGTTGCTGAATCGTTAATAATTCAACGTTTAAGAAACCAGATGCATCTTAGTCTGAACAAAAGGATTCCTGTGACTGAAAATATTGTCGCAGCCTCTTTGCTCGACCCGCGTTTCGCTAGTCTAAAAGAAATCGACACATACGTGGAAAATCTAACTAATTTAGCTACTTGATTCTCTTAAATATATATTTTTTATTAAACTTGAAGAGAGATTTTTCTACTGCCCGCCCACCCCTTAATATCTTTAAAAATAACTAGCCCACGCCGGCGACGCCGCGCCGCGCCGGGTCCCGCACCCGGCGCGCCGCCGCCGCTGGGCTTTTGGACTGCGGCGCGGACCTCTACTACTGGCACATTATTATGCTAATTCCACTACACTATCACAATAGCTACGAAATACTAATTTAGAAAAGCCAGAAATAAAGTCTTGAGCTCCTGAGCGATTCGTTACGATTCTCTTCTTCATATTTTAAGTTAGTTTTCTAAGGTGGAGAAACTATATAACTCATGTTAAATGCTGTTGTTATCCCTAAATACTGTAAAAACAAAAATAAAAATAAAATTTTATTTCCTTACGGTGGAGGGAAATAAAACACTATCCATGCAGATACAGCCCAGTATAATCTACTTTTATTATGGAAAGTCCTTAGATTATTTATTAATAAAATTGTAAACTGTAATTTCAATTTTCTCAAACATAAAAAATAACTCTCAGAAACAAAGCACGTCCGATTATGGTCCGATTCATCTAATTTCCCGCCTATTTCCCGCGCAAAAATCCAAATGCAGTGACATTTCAATTAACTCTAGTTTCTCCAAGTTCCTCTGAAATACTATTGAAAATATAAAAAAGCTTCCATTTCAAGATTTATCGCAATAAACATGATGATGATTAATGAATTGTTAACTTAATCATAATTTATATGCCTACACTATGGCCTACACGCTTACGACTACACGCAATATCAACTGCGGTTTATAAAACCCGTACTATAGCTGAATTTCGTTGATAGTGAGTGAGGTGGTAGGTATAGTAAATACCTCTAGCTATGACTGTGTCAAGAATGTATGGACCCATGTATGAGTTGGCTGTGGCTGTGGGTTGTGGTTGTGGTATGGGGACTCCGAATCGCACGCACAGTGCCGCTTACGTGTTCTCTCAGGCAGTATACAGAACTAGTGACCGCCGTCACATCGTGCCCATGAATCGTAGAGCTACAAACTCCGATCCCGCGTGTATAAAATACGCTACAAAATATCTCC
>JARACY010003457.1:0-33101 GCA_029255725.1 Scrobipalpa atriplicella
ACGTCTGACAAGTTTTGAGGGATATTCCAGATTGATCAGTATATTGCTATAGTGACAGGTTGTCAGCCCATCGCCTAAATTACAATACTGAAACCCTCGAATCCCTTAGCTGGTTTTTACAGCATGCCCGGGAGGAAATGCAGCTGGCACATTTTATGTTTTTCTATCACTCCCAGTCCAGCATGAAAGCTCACACATGCATTTAAGTGCAAATTGTAATAGCTTTAGGTTGTGGTTGGAAATTAATATTATTTTATTAAAAAAAAAAAAACAATAACGAAGATTTTGTTGTGGTTCTTAGAGCAACCCATAGATGGCGTTAGCTGCAACATTAAGCCTTAGTCACGAATTGTCTTCATTTGCACGTGAATTCACTTATGATAATGAACAATGTTTGTATATTTCAGGTCACTGTCTGACAACAAGATCAAATGCATCACGCCTGGCGCTTTCGACCACCTCAACATGCTTTCAACTCTGTAAGTAAATAATATTTGAGGATATTTTTGCAATAAAATAGAATAAAATTGTATGGAATAAAATGGAATGGGATAAATGGAATTGAATAGAATAATTAAATGAGATGGAATCAAATGAAATGGGTAAAATAAAATGGAATAAAAATGAATGGAATGGAAAAAAAATAAACGAAATACTTTTTTTCTGCAGGCGGCTGGAATCAAACCCACTCCAATGCACGTGTCACTTATCGTGGCTAGGCTCGTGGCTGCGAGCCCGACGACTATCCCCCGCAGCCACCTGCGGAGCCCCCGTGGCACTCCATGGCGCCAATATACACCATTTGGACCAGACCGACTTCAAATGCAGTCGTAAGTGCTTTGGACTTTATGAGCTGATGACCCTACGACTCAACGACCCCACAACCCGAACACCCCACGACTCTACAAACCAACGACCCCTAGACCCAACGACCCGACAACCTCACCACCCCTCGAACCAACCCAAATACTCTACGAACTGAAAACCCCACAGGTTGTGTTACCTCTATCCAAACCAAAAACCCCATGACCCGACGGACATAAAGACGACAGGATTACAAGACCCAATGAACCAATGACTCCACGACCCCACGAACACAACCACATGGCCCGCTATGACTCGATGGCCCACCAAATTCATACCTAAGTAAAAACCCTACAGGCTGATGATCCGATGATGACTCAAAGACCCGAAGTTTTCTAAAGTGTGGGAGATTGGATGCCTTCTGCATCAATCCTCCTTATCCAACCTCCATAAAAATTAACACTGGCCACGCACAATTTACAGTCAATTATTTATAAAGTAATAATGTATCAATTTGCTGTTGACCATAGAGGAAGTAAATAAAACTAGCGTGGTGACCGACGACGAGAGCGGATACATTAGAGAAGGTGGCCCTGCGCAGGGTCAGCACCAGCGAGAGGACCAGAGAGTCCTGTCCCTCCCTTTATACTACTATGTGCTTTTGTATTATTGTGTACAAGTCCGTGTTGTAAACTTTCGATTATAATGTAATATACAGTATTCCCTGTGTTTTCCTCCAATATAAAGAAATCCTATAATTTCAGCGGAAGACAAGGGCTGCTTAGCACCAGACTACTGCCCAGCGCAATGCAGCTGTACTGGTACGGTTGTGCGATGCTCACGAGCGCAGCTTGCTGCTTTACCGGACAATATACCAAGGCAAACTACCGAACTGTGAGTACGACTTTCTTTACACATAGGCCCGTATTTATAATCAGCTCTCAAGAGTGACAGCGGGTTTGAGTTCGTATCAGAAATGTCATTCCAGTACAAAACGACCTGTCAAATCCATACTTAATATTGCTCTCAATCTTGAGATTGCTTTATAAATACGAGCCATAGAGTACGCCATTTTTGACAATTGGGTACTTGACTGGGTAGCTTAAAAAATTCAAAACGTTTATACTTAAAACTGATGGCTAAAAATATTGTGGATTTCATTCATCATTTTAAAAAAAATGCGCATTTCGATTTTAACAATCGAATTAAAAGTACTTATATAAGTTATTGATTTGAGTAGTCAATATTTACTACAATGTGACGTCATAATATACTATTTTCATACAAAAAAGCGTTTTTGACATTTCATAAAAAGTTGCTGATTTGACTAGTTGGAAAGTAGCCAATTCTCCCTACATGCAGTGTCTCTGCCCACGTTCAATTAAAGCCTCTGTAAGATATACTCTGTTGTTAATATTTATCTACATTGATGTATGACATAACTAACTCCCATGCTGGACTGGGAGCGATAGAAAAACATAGAATGTGCCAGCTGCATCTCCTCCCGGGCATGCTGTAAAAACCAGCTAAGAGATTCGAGGGTTTCAGTATATTGTAATTTAGGCGATGGGCTGACAACCTGTCATTACAGCAATATACACTATCTTAAACAACTCTCAAAACTTGTCAGACGTGGCGGAACGATCTTTGTTTGGGTCGTTGACGCTCTGCCTACCCCATTAGGGATACAGGCGTGATAATATGTATGTATGTCATAGGGTGTGTCCACGGGCTTCGTATTATTTTGGACGACATCTATGGCACGAACCATGGCAACTAAATAGCCCGAAGAATTGCCCGAGTTAAAGTTAGCGAGTTATCAACATTCCCCAAGAAACCAACCGGTCAAAATATGAAAAAAAAAAAATGAATTTTCCATACAAAGGGTGCCAGCTAAAAATGATTCCCTATTTCCAGGTACCTAGAATCGAACGAAATAACGAGCATAGCCGGGGAGCAGATCCGTCACCTCACACAGCTGACCCGACTGGATCTGTCCAATAACAAGATCTCTGTGCTTTCTAACAACACCTTCGAGGGTCTCACCAAGCTGTCTACGCTTATTGTTAGTTACAACAAGCTGAGATGTGTACAGGTATGTTATTTATTTATTTTATTGTAAATAGGAACACCAACATCTTTTAAATTAAACATTACATTAGGCTTATATCATAACTTAAAATGATTAATTTAAAAGACAATTATAGGTGTGAAAATTTTTTTGTTCTACCTATTTTAGTTTATAACTAGATGTAATCTTACATTAATTGAGATCAAATTATATAGGTACTTAATACTTAAATATGTTCATACTTTATCCAGTAAGAAATAGTAATTTTATTATACGTACTATTACACAAAAGACACTACTAGGCGAAGTAGAGGGCGTTGCTCTCTTGTGTGTTTGGATTGTAGCTTGTAGCGCCCTCTATGTGCCACAGGAAGAAACAAAACGCGATGTCGAAGTGTGGCATGAAATAACTGGAAATATTTTAAGGGTGTATTTATTCTTTTCATGAAATGGGCCGACTCTTCATGTTAAGGTTCAAACAATTCTTTTTCTTTTGCTTGACTTACTTACTTGCTATTTTCTTTTGCAGAGAGACGCATTGAAAGGTCTGACGCAGCTTCGTGTGCTTTCACTCCACGGAAATAATATTTCGATGCTGGCTGATGGAGTTTTCAGGGATTTGGAGTCCATTTCTCATGTGTAAGTAGTTGTTAATGCGAAAGCGAAAGTATGACATTGGGCCCGATTCGTAACCATCCCGACTTAACTAAATCTTAACTAAAATTATTGCCATGATTATGTTCTCTCATGATATAAAGTGACAGGTATGGACTTATATTAGTTAAGTCGCGTATTTTGCAACCACGAATTGCTACTATTGTGTTAGCGCGTCGTAACTACCTATGCAACGTGTAACATAAAGGGTATATATAATATAAAATATATAGGTATGTATATATAAAATATAATATTATATTCACTTAAATGTTTAAACTAACTTCCCTTTCTCTCTTCTGTTTATGTTTCGTTTGTATATAACATTCTATTTGTGGAGATTTATTAATAGCACTGGAATATCTATCTTATTTCTAAATCATATACATTTGTCTGTAAATCTTCCTAAGAAAATAAAATAAAATAAAAAAAATATGCATCGTGAAATGTGTGAATCTACCCATGAAAATGAACAACTTTCCCTAAGGAACATAGGTCGAAAAACGAAAAAAAAAATCGTGACCTTTCATACTAAATGCATCAGCTGGTAGCGTATTTAGTATGGGAAGTCAATTTTTTTTTTCATATTTCGACCTATGGTCCTTATGGAAAGTTGTTCAGTTTCATGAGTAGATTCACACATTTCTCGATGCATATACCCTTTCTGTTACACGTTAACATTACGCGGTTTTCACACTACGAGCAGAATCTGCTGCGCGAGGATGATTATCAATATCTGCTCTGCGGGACCTAACGTAGGACATTGCGCCAACCACCTTATATGGTTATTCCAGCTAAAACAGCTGGATAGATTTTCGTTAGTTTTCAAAAGTACTTAACCCTTTACTAGGCAAAGTATTAGAATTTTTTCTTTTAAAACCTAATGCGGGTAGATAGACAAGGTTCAAATTTAGGTAGCAACATATTTGCCACTGCCTTATAAAGTCTACAACATTATTATTTAACTGCAAAATATCATTAAAATTCATATTTGTTTTTTTTTTCAGTGCTCTAGGCTCGAACCCCCTCTACTGCGACTGCAGCGCCCGCTGGCTATCAGAGTGGGTTAAAAGCGCGGGAGAATACGTGGAACCAGGCATCGCTAGATGTGCTGACCCTCCGCCAATGAGGGACAAGCTTATATTGAGCACTCAGTCTACTGCTTTTGTATGTAGAGGTTAGTATCTTGGCTCAAAAAGCTAGTGTCCAGTCCAGGACTTTTTTAAAGTAAGTGATCTGTTAGAGTGCTATAAGCGCGGGAGAGTACGTGGAACCAGGCATCGCTAGATGTGAAGACCCTCCACCAATGAGAGACTAGTTGATATTGAGCACTGAACTCAGTCTAGTACTTTTGTTTGTAGAGGTGAAATGGCTTAAAAAGCTAGTATCCAGGACATTCAATATTAAAAAGTCGGTTATGTCTTAATGCGGCAGAATATAATAAGACCGGCTTTTTATTGATTTTGTTTGTAGATTAATTAAAAAAACCGCAATTGATAGGATTACAATTTGATAACAACATGGTTGCATTGCAAAATGTATTCGGCAGATGTCGCTTTTGCCATTTGTAGAGGAAAAATTTGCTTAGCTGCTCTGGCCGCCGGCATATTTATGTAGAAGAATATATCGAATTCAAGATTCTTGGCTACTTTTGCCGAAAAAACAGTTTTAAAAAGTTTCAAGATTTTCATCTCATACGTTTTTCATTTCTCAGGCGATCCCCCCTCAGACGTGGTGACGAAATGCGACCGCTGCTACACCAACCCGTGTTCAAACAATGGTGTCTGCTCCGCGACTCGCAGCGGCGGCTTTGTGTGCAAATGCGCACGAGGATTCCACGGGGAGACTTGTCAACATGAGATTGACGCGTGCTATGGGAGTCCGTGTGCCAATGGTGTTTGTAGAGTGCTGGAAGAAGGGAGATTCCAGTAAGTATTTCATATGGGTTTGCTCTCGTAGCCATAGACTGCCAGTTTTCCAGGTTAGAATAGATAAGAGAGTATTTTTTCTGCATGAGATTTATCTGATGTTTGGCGCTCACATTGTAATTTTAATGTCTAAATAAACCATAAATACGCAAACGAAACTAGGTTCTCACAACTATTGCGAAATGGAACCTTACCCCAGTTCTAAGCAGCTATCACCGAATTGTGTCGTCAGCGCCGTCGTCCTGAAGAATTCGACAACATTATAAGGTGCCATAACCATGGCCTAAAGCTGCAATCTGAACAGATTTGAAAAGGCTGTAAGCCAAATCCCTTAAGCGCAAGAATGCACAGGTGAATGGGTGTTTTACAAAAATAAAATTGTATCTTTATTTCCTAGTTGCTCCTGCCTAGCTGGGTATACGGGCGTCCGCTGCGAAGTTAACATAGACGACTGTTTGAACCACCGGTGCCAGAATAACGCTACCTGTGTGGATCATTTGGAGGGTTATTCCTGCAAGTGCGCGCCTGGGTTCATGGGTGAGTATAGAATATACCAGCTGGTTCAATTTTTGGTCTGTAGAGAGACCCGTACTGTTTGGGGCTTTGGTGAACTGTAATTAAAATGGGCTGACATGACGACCTGTCACTAACAGCCAATATCCAATCCTATTTAAAATATGAAGATGACACCACATGAAAATATCCTTTTATACTTGTCAAAACCAGCTTTTATAAAGGCGATCTGCCTCGTCGGTAAAGACTACAGGATTGACTGAAAATTATTCTCAATGTTTTCCAGGAGAATTCTGTGAGAAGAAGATCCCCTTCTGCACAGCGGAGTTCAACCCCTGCGCGAACGGAGCGGTCTGCACTGACCACTACAGTCATTATACCTGCGCGTGTCCCAAAGGATACAGCGGACAGAATTGTACTATCAATGCCGATGATTGTGTCAATCATATGTGCCAGGTTAGTAAAATGGTCATTTTCATTTCCATTGAATGCCGTTTGGGCTCAAAAATGCCTAATTACTTTTCAGCTGATCAAGTGTAACGCTCTCTATGTGCAGGATAATTAGTCCTGGAACTCAATACTAAAGAGGCAGCGACAAACAAGACGGCTTGAGATTTTTTTATTTATTTTACTTTCTCCACGCGGCATTCTCTAATGGCCACATTGGCCACCTATCAAATTAAAGTGGTTGCACTAAAGTGTGACTACTAAAATTAAAACGAAAAAAGCCTTTCTTAAATAAATCTTATCTTCCTTACAGGCCATAAGCATGTTTTAACCCAACCCGATATTTTCCCATAGAATGGCGCGACCTGCGTAGACGGCCTCGACGAGTACAAATGCGCGTGCGCGGCCGGGTACGCGGGCCGCTACTGCGAGGCTGCGCCCCACGCCGCGCTCGGGACCTCGCCCTGCGCGCACCATGATTGTGTTCATGGAGTGTGTTACCTGCCAGGGTTGGGAGTGGCGCTGCAGGTAATATACATAAGACAGACCAATACTGACACACTTATATCTCATGGACAAATACACGTTAGCACAGATAATATAATACTATACTAACGTTAGTCATACACACGCAGAAACAGACTGTAGCGCCCTCTATACACCACAAGAAGTAACAATAGTTCAGTAACTAATTTAATAGATGGCACCATCTTTATAATAATTGTAGTAATAATTTATTTATTTGAAAAAACAACAAGGGTAATAAGGCCATAAGTACGCAAAAGCTTTTTGAACGTGAGTGAAACAAGGAGAAATGGAAAACTTGGACGAGTATGGTGAACCAAAATGGTGTTAGCAGATTTTAGACTATTTACTGTATTAAATTAGTATTATTTATGTAGATATGACCTATTTACAGTCAGTCTGATAATTAAACCGCAGTATGTGTTGTCCAGGACGACATTATGATGGAGCGCCCTCTACACACCACAAGAAGTAACAATAGTTCAGGAAAAAATCAATAGATGGCAGCACCTATAAAACTTTGTTAGCCCATACATTAAAAAAAAACAATCTTTGGCTCTTAATATGTAGGTATTTTGCTTATATGTTTGACCCCGTATGACCCCATGGTATAACCTATTCATAGTCAGTCTGGTAATTAAACCGCAGTATGTGTTGTCCAGGACGACATTATGATGGAGCGCCCTCTACTGTCGACCCCCAACGACTACCTCTGCAAGTGCGCGCCCGGATACTCAGGTGAATATTATAAGTACCTACTACATGCCTCATACCTACCTTTTTAACGAAATCCTTTCAGAAAAGGAATATAAAATTGAATTCTCATACAAAAAGATAACTTCCATCAGCTAATAATTGTATTTTTTTATGGAGAAGCTAATTTTGATTTTTAATTAAAAAAAAAAATTGCAAAATGTTCCATTTTTTAGGGTTCCGTAGTCAACTAGGAACCCTTATAGTTTCGCCATGTCTGTCTGTCTGTCTGTCCGTCTGTATGCCGCGCCCCTATGAAAACCTCAGTATTTCACCTATAACCATGAAATTTGATATCAAGATAGATTACAATGACGCAAATCTAGAAATGTAAAAAAATAATTCAAAAATATTATTTTTGGACCCCCTCCCATACAAGTGAAAGGGGGGCAAAAATCAATTTTTTTTTGTAGTATTTTGAATGGGGTATCGTTAGACAGGTCTTTTAAAATAAAATGGAGATTTGTTTGAAAAAAAAACTCAGAAAAATTTCTGTCTCGAGATATTTGCATTCAAAGTTGCAGTATTTGACGCAAATTTGCTCCAGTCATATCTTCGAAACTATGAATGCAAAAATTATGAAAAAAATATGGAATATAGCTCTTAAGTTGTAGTAGTTTTGAAATTTATAACGAAAAGTGTAGCATTCATAGTTTGCGAAATATTTAGGAAAAACCGTTTCAACAAAACTACTTAATCTGTAAAGGTGAAAAATGATCCTATATGTAGCTTTTGTACGAGCTTGAAATCAAGAAGATAATTATGTTGTTATAAGTAAACATTTAAGGCTACGGAACCCTACATTTGGGCGTGTCCGACACGCTCTTGGCCAATTTTTTGTCAAAGCAACCCCTTTTCAATTTGCGGGACACCGTTCCTTATACTTGTGTGTTCGGGGAGACAGCACAATGTTAAGCTAAATTCGTGTTTTAAAAACCTCAAGATAATGATAGATAGATAGATAAACTCTTTATTGCGCATCAAACATAAGTACAGCAAAAGAAACTTAATAACTAAATGTGCGCAAAGGCGGCCTTATCGCTTTAAGCGATTTCTTCCAGGCAACCTTGCATGCCAGAAAGAAACACTAATAATAATGTTTGTTGAATATGTTCTAACAGGTCGTCTCTGCGAATATCTCACATCACTCACATTCAGTCACAACGACTCACTCGTCGAGCTAGAGCCGCTACGCACCGTGCCGCAAGCTAATGTCACTCTAGGTAACATACATACATAAAATCACGCCTTTATCCCTAATGGGGTAGGCAGAGCGAAAACGACCGAAAGGTCATTCCGCCACAGTTTTGAGGGTTATTTCAGATGGTCATGTGTATTGCTATAGTGACAGGTTGTCAGCCCATCGTCTAAATTGCAATACATTAAAACCCTCGAATCCCTTAGCTGGTTTTTACAGCATGCCCGGGAGGAGATGCAGCTGGCACATTCTATGTTCTTCTATCACTCCCAGTCCAGCATGGAAGAACTAGGTAACATTTTAAGCAATTTATTGGCAAACAAACATACAGTGCGCCTAATATTAAGCGGGCGCCGATAAAACTTAATAGCCCTCAAGAGACGCTATTGAGCACTCATCAGCTGTATTAAGACCGATTAAGTTGTCTTACTTTAATTTAATTTCATATTATAGTACAAAATCTGCCAATATTTACTGGAAAAAAGCGTAATTTCCTGTACTTTTCAATTCGCCTTGTTAAAAAAAAACTTTTTTTTTCTGAATCTTTACGTAATTTAAAAAAACTAATTCATGGTTTACTAT
This sequence comes from Scrobipalpa atriplicella, assembly GCA_029255725.1. Classification (NCBI taxonomy): domain Eukaryota; kingdom Metazoa; phylum Arthropoda; class Insecta; order Lepidoptera; family Gelechiidae; genus Scrobipalpa; species Scrobipalpa atriplicella. Next base: position 9,476 of record JARACY010003457.1, read on the forward strand.
GTCTTTTAAAATAGCAGTGAAATAACAACGGTAGGGCACATTAATTTCACTGCTATTTTAAAAGACATAGTACAAATAGTTTTTATTGTACACGAGAAACCAAATCAGTAACTTAAATTTTAATACAAAAATAATGGCTGATTTAAAACCGAAAACCATGAAATTAGTTTTTTTTAAATTACTTTTTTTTTTCAATTCGTCCCATTTTGTGATTGAGACAGGCTAAAGCTTTTCACCATACCGCCTATTCATACGTTCAAATATTTCTGTAGTTTTTTTAAATTACGTAAAGATTCAGAAAAAAATAAAAAATATTTTTTTTTTTTTGAACAAGGCGAATTATAAAAATTAAATGTTTCCTCCCCTAGTATTCAGCACGACGCAAACTCACGGCGTACTCATGTATTTCGGTGACAACGAGCACTTGGCCGTCGAGCTGTTCAACGGCCGCATTCGCATCTCCTACGACGTCGGCAACCACCCCACCTCTACTATGTACAGGTTAGTACATATTAACACACCTACACAGGAGTGCGTTCACGCATGCACCTAGGGGAAACCGTTAGAGCGACTTTTAATCTGACAGCTCGCGTAAACCCCCCGTTCATGCACGCACTTGCACCTGTCAGGATGAAATTTCCCCTGACAGGCGCTTCAAAACGCGGTTTTATCAACTGTCAAAGTGAAAAGTTCCCCTAAGCTTGCGCTAACCGTGCGCCCGTGAACGTACCCCAGTGTTTAAGGCCCCCTTCTTCCAGTGCTCCCTGTCTCTGTCTTTTTCTTTATGTATAAGGAGTACAGAAAATAACCACACTTTCGCTCATTTTTACGTTTTTATTTTATATAGAAAAAAATAAGCGCCAAATTATAAATCTATCCATTAATATCCCTGCCAAACCTGATAAGTAAATGAACTGCTAAATTTTCAAAAAAATTGCATTCACCCAAGTCTCATAAAACTTAAAATACTCTCAAAATGAAAATATTTTATTCAATTAAAACACATGAACATGTCAAGAAACAAAATTATAACTAAGACTAAAAATCAAAAATTCCACCCCGGATCATTCCTAGAAACAAAATTATAACTAACTCTCAAAATCGATGTTACTTCTGATTTTTTTTTTATCGAGTCAAATGTTAAATATTGTGTTTTTATCTGTACGGTCTACGTACGACCGCATGTTCTGTATCAGCAAATTTACCTTTTTACCTATGCAATGTAAAATCAGTTCACGTCATAGCACCGTGCCGTGTGCTCGCTTTCGTTAATATTAACAAGTATATTTCGACTGCAATTGTAACAAGTCAATAAAACCAGATTTATTCAAGAAATCATCTATTATTCAACAAGTCTTCATCATTTCACTCAGATCGTACAATCAGCCGAGAGATTGTACATCTTGGTCCTTCGAGCCGGATCTGAACCAGCGACCTATGGATCTACAGTCCACATAAAAGTCACTAGATCAAACGTTTATCTGTACTATATATTTTTTTAGGATTTTAAATATGATGATTTCTATGAAAACAACTCGATTTAGAAACATAAATTTCGAAGAAGGGGGCCCTTAAACACATTATTATTGTCACAGAACTCATGCACACATTCTTCACACAATTTATACAACACCCTTTTCGCTTAGACATCGTTTACACAACTCTATTGCACATCGTCATCCACACAATTCCCTCACAGACACATTCTTGTAACACAGCCCTCACACATCCTCCAATATTAGGTACACATCTCCCTAACACATCCTTATATTATAACACATCGTACTCATGTATTTCATGTGACAACGAACACTTCGCCTTCATAACCTTGTGAATTCTGATACCTACATATTTCACTAACCTTTCACACACTTTCTTTCGACACATCACTTACATACACCTCTAATACCAATATTTCTTCATACTTTCATACAAAACCTATGGTTTTTTTAATATATTATTCATTGTCAATATAAAACACCTACAATATCATTTTTAACTTCCATGCTGGACTGGGAGTGATAGAAAAACAAAATGTGCCAGCTGCATCTCCTCCCGGGCATGCTGTAAAAACCAGCTAAGGGATTCGAGGGTTTCAGTATTGTAATTTAGACGATGGGCTGACAACCTGTCACTATAGCAATATACAGATCAATCTGGAATAACCCTCACAACTTGTCAGACGTGGCGGAACGACCTTTGTTTAGGTCGTTTACGCTCTGCCTACCCCATTAGGGATAAAGGCGTGATTATTATGTATGTATGTACAATATAATTTCAGTTTCGAAATGGTCTCCGACGGTGGCTACCACAAAGCCGAGCTTCTTGCCATCAAGAAAAACTTCACACTGAGAGTAGATGACGGCCCAGCCAGGTCCATCATCAACGAGGGGGCTAAGGAGTATCTTAGGTAATAAAATATAGAAAAAACAAAGCCTTTTGTGTTCAAATGATCTGAACGCAGCACCTTTCCTTTTGTCAATCCGAAAGGTCCGATAGTCTGATTTCCGTGCTTCGATAGTACATTGTTGTCGAGGCATGGAAAACCAGCAATTGACGGACGAGTAGGGATTATACTTCAATAATACGAGTCAGGCAATTGCTATTTCCACCGAGGCTTACATAGTGCTTTTCTCAAATTAATGCAAGGAAATACATAAATAAAAAATCTATGGCGTACAGCCTCAGTGCTAGGTCAACACAAATGCAAATGGTTGAAACTAAACTAAACGCAAGTGTACTTAGAAAAAAAAAATTTGACATGAAGTCATGGCGTTTTGGACTTTGCTGGAGAGTTTTGGCATGGAGGAATGGCGTTTTGTACTTTGACGGAGTGCTTTGTTGTTCGAAATTTGAAAAAGGCGAGCTCTATGAAAAAAATAAAAGTTTATTTTTTTTTAATTTGAGAAACCGTAAATGTCAAAGTTTGCGTATTGATTTTGCATAAGAATATTTTCATGCATGTTTGAGAAAAAGTCAGTTCCGTTTACTGTTTCATAAAGACGTTCCGGCTAAGTCAGACTCATATATTAGGCGGTTTACACACTGCGGCGGAATACGCCAAACGCGGATATTGTCTATGGTCAATGAGGAGGAAAACTGCCTTTTTCTCCCGCTAGGTGTCGCATGGGCGACTGTACCTTGAGAACTGTCAAATTGTACCAACTTTTGTAAACAAATTGAATATTTTTAGAATATTATCAGTAAATGCCACAATGCAGTGCATTTAATTGCAAAAATAGGGGAATTCATTTTTTTTCCAAAGATTACAAATAAAGAAAACAGTGAGAGACAGTGGGAAAAAAAATTACGTATTAAAAACTTCAATGCAAGTGATGCAAGTTGAATGTGTTCAGCGCATTACAAAGAAAGTGATTATATTGAAAAAAAATATTGTTTATGTTAAAAAAACTGATAAAATCGCAATACACATGTGACATTGACACGAAATAAGGTACAGTCGCCCAGAGCGCCATCTGTATTTAGCTTTTAGTTTGGCTCCTCATTGTTCAGAACAATGGACCATAGACAATATCCGCCCTACGCGGCGTATTCCGCCGGCAGTGTGTAAACCGCCTTATACTGTGGTTAGAGGTACACTGGTGTCAGACGATTTTTTAGTTTCGTAAATAACTTGTTTCTTTTTTCAGACTGGAGAGGGCGGTGTACCTCGGTGGAGTGCCGCAAGATGTCGCTGAGAAGGCCTTCGCAAAGTGGCATCTCAGGAACATCACCAGTTTCAAAGGTTGCCTAAAAGAGGCGTGGATCAACCACAAACGGGTTGACTTCACTAACGCAGCTCGCATGCAGCGGACGGTCGCCGGGTGCGGGGAAGATGAACCAGCACCTCCTGCCACAGTACACGCCGTACAGGAAGATGGCAGGCATAATCAGGTACTGTACGAAACGCGAGGATATAAAATAATGATGGATTTGTCCGTTTGCTGGCAGTTATGATGTTTCCATCGCCATTTTGAAATTATCATCGCCATTTTGAAATTACCTTCGCCATTTTGAAATTACCATCGCCATTTTGAAATTATCTTTGCCATTTTAAAATTACCTTCGCCATTTTGGAATTACCATCGCCATTTTGAAATTACCTTCACGATTTTGAAATTACCTTCGCGATTTTGAAATTACCTTCGCCATTTTGAAATTACCTTCGCGATTTTGATTACGTACAAAAACAACTAACAACGACGGAAAATCTGTTAAATTAGATAGCTGATGGCAACACTACTTCAACACTAAGTAGCATGTTGATCGTATAGATTAGTTTTTAACCATTGCTTGCTGTGTTCCGTCGATGCGTGAGACTACCAGTGCCTTAACAGGCGTTTTCTGAATTAGCTCGCTCCATCGTCGACCAGAGTCACGACAGATCACGATCATCGCTGACCTTTGTGTCTAGAGAGTCAAGAGCTAACCCATTCCAAGTAAAAAAAAAAAAAGTGGACTTTACAAACGCGGCGTTGATTTTGCGATTTTGGATCCACCATTTAGAACATCACCGACACAAAAAAATCTAATTGGGGACTTGTCTTCAAATTCAATTTAAATAAACTAATGCTTTCTGCCCCAGGACCCGTGCGTACCCAACCCTTGCGCGCGCGGCGGTCGCTGTATCAGAGAGGAAGGATCACCATCAGATTATACTTGCCGCTGTCCAGCTGGTACCACAGGCGCGCAGTGCGAGCTGCGGGCTTCGATAGGTACGTTTTAAGGAAGACCTAAAAGACGCCATCTTGATTTTAAATCCGTGTTATTTTATTATGTGAGTTCCGTAGATACCTGTCTTCTCTTTCATGAGTAGAATCACTCTGTAGTCGACAGATGGCGCCACATCAAGAAACACAAGTTCTGAAACGCGGTAACGATGTTTTCTCAGCAATCTGATACAAGTTCCAAAACTGGTCCGGTTGGACTTCGGTCTCCTGGTCACACTCGACCAAGCGGGTAGCTACCCTTTTACAACATCACTAAGCCAATGGGGATAAAAACTGGGAACTAAATGGCGCCACCAGCGAGTGTTCCTTTTTCCTGTGATTGGTCAGTAATCTGTCAATGTCAATATCAGTTTTGCGTCATCTCATTGGTCTCTTTTGGAACACTCGCTGGTGGCGCCATCTGCAATTAGCTTTGCGTTTTTATCCTCATTTGCTTCAACAATGAACTCCTGAAACTCTAATAGTGTTTACTACTACAGGTGGCGCTCCAGCGATACCGAGTAAGAAGCTGCCTCCGCGCAAACCAGCCATCAGCAACGTACAGGCTTCCCCAGGTAAAACTAGTTAGGCCCTAACATTAAACAAAACGTATCGCAACAAAACAAAACAAGATATAAACATAAAATCACGCCTTTATCCCAAATGGGGTAGGCAGAGCGAAAACGACCTAAATAAGGTCGTCCCGCCACGTCTGACAAGTTTTGAGGGCTATTAATTACAGATGATTATGTAGGTAGTGTATTGCTTTAGTGACGGGTTGTCAGCCCATCGCCTAAATTGCAATAATTGAAACCCTCGGATCCCTTAGCTGGTTTTTACAGCATGCCCGGGAGGAGATGCAGCTGGCACATTCTATGTTTTTCCATCGCTTCCAGTCCAGCATGGATTTTCCATCGAATATTATGGAAAACGTTCTCCAAAGGATCTGTGTGATTACCGTTTGAAAACTGTGACTTTTGGCATCAAATCTAGTCCGTATCTCGCTCTACGCACAATTCGACTGTTGGACTGTAACGAAGCGATTGCTGTAGGAAAATATAAAAACTAAGTAATTTTTGTTGGATTGGGGTTCAAAACCTTTAGTATTTTATATACTTTATGATTATTTATACATACATACTATCACGCCCGAGTCCCTAACGGGGTAGGCAGAGCGTCAACGACCCAAACAAAGGTCGTAACGCCACGTCTGACAAGTATTGAGGGTTGTTTAAGATAGTTCTGTATATTGCTGTAGTGACAAGTTGTCAGCCCATCGCCTAAATTACAATATACTAAAACCCTCCAATCCCTTAGCTGGTTTTTACAGCATGCCCGGGAGGAGATGCAGCTGGCACATTCTATGTTTTTCTATCACTCCCAGTCCAGCATGGAAGTATTATTTATGACTGCTTATATACTTTTTTTTTGCTTTGTATGTTGTTTAATCATTTGATTTAATTTACACAGCGTCGCCGGCTCACAAGCAGTACCCGGCGGAGCATGCGCCTGCGCAGCCCACGCCTTCTAACGCCGGCTGCAGGAAGGTACGTACAATACAATTACAGAACACAGGTCGAAAAACTAAAAAAAAAAAAAAATTGACCTTCCATACAAAATGCATCAGCTGATAGCGCGTTTGGTATGGGAAGACAATTTTTTTTTTTCGTATTTCGACCTATGTTCCTTAGGGAAAGTTGTTCAGTTTCATGGGTAAATTCACACATTTCACGATGCATATACCCTTTTTGTTACACGTTGTAGAATACAATAGTAATAATAATAGAGTAATACATAGGTTTATTATACCTCGATCATCTTGCGTTTGCTGCGAACTCGAGATTAAAGGGCATTGTAACCATTAAATGGTTGGGTTTCATTGAATAGTGTTTGTATGAATATGACTGTTCTGTTCCTGTTGGTATATATGTCGTGGCCATATCGTAAAATTGCCCGTTTCATGAAATGTTCGAAAATTTCATGAAATGGTCGCATTTCATGATGTGGGCAGCTAAATTTGACCAGATCATTAAATAGTGAACATTTAACGATTTTGCCATCCATGATTGGCCATATCGTAAAAATTCCTAACTCTGCGGTTTTTTACATTTTGCTCGGTATTTGCGTGACATGCATAATACTCGAGTACTTTTTAATCATAACATAATCACTTTCTTCGTTTTTTAATGATAAATTATTTCCTATTTCATTGCGAGAAAAAATATTGTTGTCAATGGCCGCCATGTTGACTTATAAACAAAGCGCTTCCAGCGCCTCTATCGGTAATTGATGAAACCATTTTACGATATGATCAACATAATGTTGACCATTTGATGAAGTAGCCGCGCGTTTAGTTGACCATATCGACAAACGATTTCTTATCATTGATTTGGCCAAGGCACATCATGATATGACCAATGGATGGTGAAACATTTCATGAAATGCGACCACTTCATGAAATTGTCGAGCATTTCATGATATGGACGATTCTACGATATGGCCACGACATATCTAATCTAATCATTATGCAATTTTTATTATCCAGGAGGCAACCCGCGAGTTCATAACAGAGGGTACATGCCGGTCGCGGCGCGCGGTGCGGGGGGCGCGGTGTGCGGCGGCGCGGGGGGCGTGCGCCAGGAACCACTGCTGCGCGCCCAGGAAGACCAAGAAGAGAAAGGTGGGTCTATTTAACCCACGGTTCCATATCCTGACATAATAACCTATACGATCTTAAAACTTAATATTATAAACCGCGATCTCATAACCTGACATCATAACATGCGATCTCATAACCTAACATAATAACCCACGACCTCATAACCCGCCAACGCATAACCCGACAGACCTCATAACCCACGACTATACCCTATCATACCCTAACCTAACCTAACCTGACATCATAACCCGCGATATAATAACTTGACATCATAACCCTCAATATCATAACCATTCATAACCCACGTTCTCAACCTGCCATCAGAATCCACGACATGATCTACATCATAACCCGCGGTCTGGCATCATAATCCGCGACCTGAAGTCATAACCCGGGGTCTAACATAACCCGCGATCTGACCTCACAACTTGCGGTCTCATAACTCTCGATCTGACCTCATAACTTGCTGTCTCATAACCCGCGATCTGACCTCACAACTTGCGGTCTTATAACCCGCGATCTGACCTCACAACTTGCGGTCTCATAACCCGCGATCTGACCTCATAACTTGCTGTCTCATTACCCCTAATCTGACCTCATAACTTGCTGTCTCATAACCCGCGATCTGACCTCACAACTTGCGGTCTTATAACCCGCGATCTGACCTCACAACTTGCGGTCTCATAACCCGCGATCTGACCTCATAACTTGCTGTCTCATTACCCCTAATCTGACCTCATAACTTGCTGTCTCATAACCCGCGATCTGACCTCATAACTTGCTGTCTCATTACCCCTAATCTGACCTCATAACTTGCTGTCTCATAACCCGCGATCTGACCTCATAACTTGCTGTCTCATTACCCCTAATCTGACCTCATAACTTGCTGTCTCATAACCCGCGATCTGACCTCATAACTTGCTGTCTCATAACCCGCGATCTGACCTCATAACTTGCTGTCTCATAACCCGCGATCTGACCTCACAACTTGCTGTCTCATAACCCGCGACCAGACTTTAAAACCCGAGCTCCCAAGATATCATCATAACTCATATTTTCTTATTCCGCAGATCCGGCTAGTTTGCGCGGACGGGACGCGGTACACCAAAGACATCGAGATCGTGCGCAAATGCGCGTGCGGCAAGAAATGCGCGCGCACCTCGCCGTTCCTACACTAAACACGCATTTTATTCGCAGTTTTAAACAAACAAGTTTTTTTGTTACTGTAATTTTTGGTAAATACCAAAAACATCATTTTAGGTACACACTCTATACGGGGTGTAAGGGACAGCGTCCCGCAAACTGATAGGGGTTGCTCAGTCAACGAAACTGAACAACTACCACCAGGTTTTTTTTTCAGGAAATGAAAAAAATAATTTGCTTTTTCATACAAAATGACCACCTCGATCAGATAATTTGTATGGAAAAGCAATTTTTTTTTTCATTTCCTGAAAAAAAATCCTGCTGATAGTTGTTCAGTATCGTTGACTGAGCAACCCTTATCAGTTTGCGGGACGCTGTCCCTTACACTCGGTATTTTTTTTGAAATGTGATTGATTCAGATATTACAGTGTTTTCTTTTTTCTATGTAAATTCCTAAAATTCCAAAATGAAATGACCTACTTTGTTGTACCTACTCAATAATTATTGCGTCTATTCTATACAAGTCCTCATTATTCAGAACTTCATCTCATCATCGACTTATCGACTTAGCAATAGACAATAAAATCGCTGTATCGAACTATTCTCATAATCATAAACTCATAAGACAAAATAGGATAAGACTTATCTTTCGTCGTACTAGAGGTAGCGTTAGGGCTGAGCAGACGAGCGTTGTATAATCGCAAGATTTGCCGTTCGACTGTACGGTCCTCGAAAGGTCTCACTAGGCTTACCGACGCAAAATCATCTTGAAAGGGATATTAACCGGCAAGTATGTATAACACCAAATAATAGTTTGTGGCGCCCCATTTTTTATTTCAGAATGAAGGCGCACGATCAAACCTATTTAATTAAAAAATATGGGTCGCCACAAATATATTCCATACAATCTTATATTGCCAGCACAATAAGTTAGGTGCTACGCAAAATGCGATGAAATTGGCGTCGTTAAGTGTATTGAGCTCTAAAACCGTAGTTGACCATAATAAACGAATTTAATCGATCGAAACGTAAGATTGTACACAGTAGTGGCGGCCTAAACCAATAGAGGTAGATAGAGGTGTTTAGATAATATTTTGGGTATAACGAAACTGTTAAAAGTACTGCACAAAACGTATTTGTTGCGCATCGAGAAAATCTACATCAAAGTATATAAAAAAATACACGTTTAAAGAAAAACCTGCGTTTGTAAAAATACCCTCAAAATAATACACCATTTTGAAGAAAGTACGCATTGTACAGTAGTTTTAAACAAGTTCTTATTAAACCCCAGCATTTTGTTAAGACTCGTCCTTCAGGACTTTTATAACCTTGCGAGTCAGTACAGACTAGCGACTTTTAATCGCAAGAAAAATCGCTAGTCTGTACAGATCCTAACCTCACTTTTTATACCTATTAAGTATTTTACTAAGCGTAATAATATCCCACAGAATTAAGTATTGTAACTTAATCATAAGATTTTTAATAAAATCGATTTAATCAAAACAATTATTTTAATCAAATTATGTGTTCATTTTCTGATGTAATTATAATAAAAAAGTATTTATTATTATTTTATAGTTGTTTAGTATTAATTTATTGTTAAGTTAGGATAAAAATAATAGCTTTAATATATTTTGTGTCGGACTAAATTGATCATTTCATAAAAGTTAGTGAACACTAATTTATATCTACAACACTCACTGTTAAGTTGTAGGATGTTTAGTTCTCGGTCTTGCCATAAAAAAAATGCTATGCCTTTATTTTTTTTAAGCATATACATATTTTTAAATCAGTATTTGACCTAATGAACCATTTTAAATACTTTCTTTTAAACCTGTATGAGTATTACCCTGCCTATAGTAAGAATAATACTGGGTGTAAGGGACAGCTTCCCGCAAGGTGATAGGGGTTGCTCAGTCAACGAAACTGAACAACTTACGCCAGTTTCCCATACAAAATGATCACCTCGGTCAGACAATTCGTATGGAAAAGTCTAAACTTCTTTCATTTCCTGAAAAAATTTCCTAGTGAAAGTTGTTCAGTCTCGTTACAGAGCAACCCCAAAGCTATGAGTTTGCGGGATCCTGTCCCTTACACCCGGTATATGGAGATTGGAGATATTTGTTAGTTCTCTTCTCTCACGATATAGCCAGATATAATAATCACGCCTTTATCCCTAATGGGGTAGGCAGAGCGTAAACAACCTAAAGACAGGTCGTTCCTCCACGTCTGACAAGTTTTGAGGGTTACTTCAGATAGATATTGCTAATAGTGACAGGTTGTCAGCCGATCGCCTAAATTACAATACTGAAACCCTCGGATCCCTTAGCTGACTTTTACAGCATGCCCGAGAGGAGATGCAGCTGGAACATTCTATGTTTTCCCATCTCTCCCAGTCCATGTCATTATAATTTAGTTTAAATATTGCCATTACGTTGCTACACGCTTAAGGTATTGTACATTTTTAGACTTTAAGGTTGTATAGGACGTAATTCCTATTCAAAAACGTATCGAAGTATATCGAAAAACTTATGTTCATTGATTATGTTTTATTCATGTTTTTAGAACACAAATAGTAATAAAAAAAAATCTAAAGAATCAAAGCATTCCGATACAACGCATTTAACAACCCTAAGATGCTTGTTAAACTCCGTCGAACACTGCCAGATATTTCTGAATACAAAAATAATGTTGCCATGTCGAAGATAAAAAAATAAATACTTTATTTAAAAATAAACATATTTATAATACGCTTTTTGTAGATTTTTCTTATATCTTTAGGTAGTAAATAAATATAAAGTAGTCTAAGGCAGAATAAGTTAGATCGATGTATTCTTATGTGACGGCCGCTAATAATGGCAGTGCATGCGCTTTTTATGAAAAATATTATTAATAATTTAAAATAATAATTATTGTCTATGAACTTTATAATTTATTTGATGTAATAAAAGACGATGTTAGATATGTTCGTTTGTATTATTTTCCCTCAAAAGCCTTAATTTTGCTTTAACAACTTTGTTCTAACAACTTCATAAAGTTAATGAAAAGTAATGAAAACCATAAAAGCCTATTGTGCCATCCAGAACGATCCTTCATCCAAAATCGTTTTTTTTTTAAAGAGTCTTGGCGTGGAAACAAGTCCTTCAGCCGAAATCACTTTTTTTTTATGGTGTGGTGTGCCCATCACAAAAAAGGCGAACCAGCAAAAAAAAACTGCGGACTGGGCAAAAACCATGATAAAAAAATAATTCATTGCATATTCAAATAAATCTTTAAAAAAAAAAAAACCTGTCCAGTTATTATATATTCTGTGGTTAGGAGCAAAATCTCACACTCAGCAGAAACTGCCACAAATGGTAACATTTTAGCCGATTTAGGATGATCGGATCAGAAGGTCTGGATGGTTCTTATTCCAGCCGTGTGTGTGTGTGTGTGTGTGTGTGTGTGTGTGTGTGTGTGTGTGTGTGTGTGTGTGTGTGTGTGTGTGTATGTCTGTCAAAGAAAAGAAATGCAAAAACAGGGTCACGCGAATGATACAACCGAATACAATTAATCCAATATTTATATTAAGGTGTTACAAGCTCTCAGCTTACAATAGGCGGTGGTATGTGTGTGTTGTGTTGAACTAGAATCCTTCCTGATACACTTTGGAGTCGAGCCTGGTCTGCAGCAGCTCGAGTTGTCTCCTGGCCTCGCACTGCGGGAAGTTGTTCAGTTCGTAGTACTGCGGAGCTATCTTCAGCAGCCATTCCGCTGTAAACAGATAAAACAAATAGTTTTGATTCAACTTTCGTGAAATATCGCGCTAGCTTCGCTCGCGTAACATAGTGATTAGTTCGTGTTTCGTGCAATGACTCGCTCGCTTCACTCACTTAACGTATTGTTTCATTCATATTTCGTGCAATGACTCGCTCGCTTCACTCACTTAACGTATTGTTTCATTCATATTTCGTGCAATGACTCGCTCGCTTCACTCACTCAACGTATTGTTTCATTCATATTTCGTGCAATGACTCGCTCGCTTCACTCACTTAACGTATTGTTTCATTCATATTTCGTGCAATGACTCGCTCGCTTCACTCACTTAACGTATTGTTTCATTCATATTTCGTGCAATGACTCGCTCGCTTCACTCACTTAACGTATTGTTTCATTCATATTTCGTGCAATGACTCGCTCGCTTCACACATTTAACGTATTGTTTCATTCATATTTCGTGCAATGACTCGCTCGCTTCACTCACTTAACGTATTGTTTCATTCATATTTCGTGCAATGACTCGCTCGCTTCACTCACTTAACGTATTGTTTCATTCATATTTCGTGCAATGACTCGCTCGTTTCGGTCGCGTAACAGAGTGATTCGTTAATGTTTCGTGCAAAGTCGATATAACTTACGTTTGATATCAGTGACGGTGCGGATGTAGTTCTTGGTGGTGAGCACAAACTCGTTATATATGACCCAGTCGGGTTTGTGGTCGAGACATGTGGAGGGGTGCAGCTGGACCACCTGGTTGTCCTTCACAGTGAGGTAGTGGCCGGTGCGTTCTAGGTGGGCCACCTGAAATGGGAGTCAAATTAATAAGGAATTATTTCGAAAGTTATTATCGGTACAAGGTGTTTCGCATGGACAATATTTTCATCAGTTTTAAGGCAAAATGTGATTCTAACCATAAAGTGAACCAATATTGTCCATGGAAAATATGATTAATTTGGATCATACATACATATAATCACGCCTTTATCCCTAATGGGGTAGGCAGAGCGCAAACGACCTAAACAAAGCTCGTTCCGCCACTTCTGACAAGTTTTGAGAGTTATTCCAGATAGATCTGTATATTGCTAATAGTGACAGGTTGTCAGCCCATCGCCTAAATTGCAATATACTGAAACCCTCGAATCCCTTAGCTTATTTTTACAGCATGCCCGGGAGGAGATGCAGCTGACACATTCTATGTTTTTCTATCACTCCCAGTCCAGCATGGAAGTAAGTTATTTTTACTTTCATAAATCATCATCTTCCTAGCCTTTTTCCCGTATTTCTCGGGGTCGGCTACCTAATCTAGGTGATTAAACGAGGGTACTGGTTTTTACACAGAGCGACTGCCATCTGACCTCCGCAACCCAGAAGGGAAACCAGACCCAATCCTAGATTAGGTTACACACAACCTTTGAATTTCTTCGTAGGTGTGTGCAGGTTTCCTCACGATGTTTTCCTTCACCGTAAAAGCGCCGAATACACGTACATATGAAATTCGAAAACCGAAAAACACATTGGTACGTGGTGGGATTTGAACCACGACCTCCTGCACAGAAGGCCGCGGCCCTATCCACTACACCATCCGGGCTATTTACTTTCATAAATATGAATATCTATTTATTTACCTGCATGAAAAATCCGTTGACGAGAGCTTTCCTTATATTTATGTAGTAGTCCTTACTTGTGAATTCTGTACTTGTTCGCTTAAGATTAAACCTGAAACGTAAAGACATTTGGTTTATAAATAAATAAATAAATTATTACATAAAGAGGAATAAATGTTTTTTTTTTTAAGTTTATTATGAATAAAGAAACTCTTAAAACAATCCTTGACACCTCACTATTTTAACATGAAACTTTTAATTGATTTATGGATAGATTATCACTATTTTAGAGACTTTTCATTGTAACTTTGCCGAATTGGCTACTTTCCAACTAGTCAAATCAGCAACTTTTTATGAAATGTCAAAAACGCTTTTTTGTATGAAAATAGTAAATTATGACGTCACATTTTAGTAAATATTGACTAATCAAATCAATAACTTATATACTTTTAATTCGATTATTAAAATCTAAATGTATATTTTTTTTTATGATGAATGAAATCCACAATATTTTTAGCCATTAGTTTTAATTATAAACGTTTTGAATTTTTTAAGCTACCCAGTCAAGTACCCAATTATCCTTTCTTTCCAGAGAAATATTTTTTTGAAATATGATTTATTCTAAAAGGTCACAAAGTTCGTCCGTGTGTAACTTTTCCCTTGTGCCAAGAACAAAAAAAAAAGTGACAACTTGATTGTCAGTTTTTTTTTTGAATACATAGGTAAAGGATATTGTGACAGAAAACCGAACTCTGTCCAAAAAATCATTTTTTTTTAAATAACTCAAAAAATATTGTATTAAAAAATCCAAAAAAATATATGTTACTTGTTACTAATCTTCGAAACTGTATATTTATTTCAGTACCTAATGAAAAATCAGGTCTTGTGGATTTGATATATTTGTATTTTTTTAATTACCTGTCCATAATACGGCTGAGTTGTTGTCTCACATTGTCTCCGGACTTGAGCGAGCGGTAGTTGATGAAGTTGTCATAACACCAGTGGGGATCCTCCATGTCTGCAATGTCAACAAAACATACATACATATACATAAAATCACGCCTTTATTCCTAATAAGTACTTCCATGCTGGACTGGGAGTGATAGAAAAACATAGAACGTGCCAGCGCTGCATCTCCTCCCGTGCATGCTGTAAAAATCAGCTAAGGGATCTGAGGGTTTCAGTATTGTAATTTAGGCGATGGGCTGACAACCTGTCACTATAGCAATATACAGATCTATCTAGAATAACCCTCAAAACTTGACAGACGTGGCGGAACGACCTTTGTTTAGGTCGTTCTTGCTCTGCCTACCCCATTAGGGATAGAGGCGTGATTATTATGTATGTATGTATGTTTATCCCTAATGGGGTAGACAGATGAACAAAGATCGTTCCGCCACGTCTGACAAGTTTTGAGGGTTATTACAGATGATGCTATTGCTATAGTGACGGGTTGTCAGCCCATCGCCTAAATTGCAATGCACTGAAACCCTCGAATCCCTTAGCTGGTTTTTACAGCATGCCTGGGAGGAGATGCAGCTGGCACATTCTATGTTTTTTTATCACTATGCGTGAAAACTCTGTCAGCAGGGTTCATCGGCCCCACTCAACGACATGAATAGAAGACTTACTCTGTTTGAATGCGTGATACACGTTGAGTAGTGTGAGATGGTCTCCGTCGATGTGCGCGAACCTCATCTTGGCCTCGTCGGCCGCCTTGCGCGCCTCGTTGGGACGCACGAAGCATTGTGGTACTGGAACATACATCATTTTTTTTGGATTAGATACAAGTTTGTGTAGTCACAATGAGGCTACTTTCCAACTAGTCGAATCAGCAACTTTTTATGAAATGTCAAAAACGCTTTTTTGTATGAAAATGGTGAGTTATGACGTCACATTTTAGTAAATATTGACTAATCAAATCAATAACTTATATACTTTTAACTCGATTATTAAAAATCTAACTGCGCCCAGGTCCGTCAGAGCCAAGTCACTCTGTCACTGTCTCTATCACTCTGTCACTGTCTCTATCACTCTGTCACTGTCTCTATCACTCTGTCACTGTCTCTATCACTCACTCTGTCACTGTCTCTATCACTCTGACACTGTCTCTATCACTCTGTCACTGTCTCTATCACTCTGTCACTGTCCCTGTCACTCTATCACTGTCCAGTCACTCTGTCACCGTCCCTGACACTGTTACTGTCCCTGTCACTGTCTTTCACTCCACCACTGTCTCCGGCACTCTGTCACCGTCTCTGTCACTGTCTATGTCTACAGTCACTCTGTCACTCTGTGATACAAATCACGATTATTTATCCACATACCTGACAACATAGCCGTGATGGACAGGATCTCATTGGAGCAGTTGTGGTTGCAGCTAGCTATGAGCATCTTGGCCAGTTGAGGGTCGAGGGGAAACTCTGCCATGACCGCGCCCAGGTCCGTCAGGTTGCCGTCGTCGTCTGTAATACAAGCCGTCACGTGAGGGGTGAGAACGGGGTGTGAAAATCTAAAAAGTGTATTTTATTTATAATACCTATAAGCACAGTTTTCAATTTTTGCAAAATCTGCGAGCGCAAAGGTCAACTTTACGTGAATGAATATTTTACGCGAGCACGATATTTCAGGAAAATTTTGTTCACGTAACACGAGCGAGGCGAGCGCAACGGTTCACTTAACCCGAAGTAATACGTTACGCAAGGAAAACGCGCGCGACATTTCAGGAAAATTCAATTAACGTAACACCAGCGAAGCAAGCGCAACATTTCACAAAATTCAAAGTGATTCGGCACGCGAGCGAAGCGAGCAGGACATTTTACGAAAATTTAATCAGTCAATACTTTATGCGACTTGATATTTCACGAAAATAGATATAAATGTGTCCTTGAATTACGTAGCTTTCTCATTTAAAAACCCCGACTACGTATGGACTACGACAAATCCGGGGATACTAGGACAGATGGCAGAGCAAACCGACCACAAATGAAAATATAAAAAAAATTAACTCACCGAGTGCAGCCAAGTAGTTTAACAACTCCAACGCCCTCATCAGCGTCTCCGGGGCCGGTGGGTCCATGAAGTCAAAATGCACCAGGTCGTCAATGCCCAGCTTCTTCAACTGCAAAACTACAGACCCTAAGTTCGATCTGCAACGGGCAATGCGGTTGGCATTAGACAAGTTGCATAGCCGGAGGGATGGTATATGTATGTATAACTCGTTCACTTAAAGAAACGATTTATAAATGGCCGCCGCTCGCATGCGTTCTCGCTCACTCTCTATTAGGTAGAGCGAGAACGCATGCGAGGTGGACCAATCACGAAGCGAGCGGACGCCATTTTTAAATCGTTTCTTTAAACGAACGACTTATATGTAATGTAGTAACTAGTATTAGTTGACTACACATTGAA
The DNA here is from genome assembly GCA_029255725.1 of Scrobipalpa atriplicella. Lineage (NCBI taxonomy): Eukaryota > Metazoa > Arthropoda > Insecta > Lepidoptera > Gelechiidae > Scrobipalpa > Scrobipalpa atriplicella. The sequence goes on from JARACY010003457.1 coordinate 26,761, forward strand.
TACACATTCAATAATGATACCAATAAGATATTCATTCATTAGCAGAGGTTGAACTCTGCCTCCAGGTCCTCATTCAAGGAATATGATTGGGCCCCATTTTTATATTTTATTACGATAATAGGTGTTACATATTGATAGGCTTCGTTTAGAATTAAATTGGAATTTCTTGCAAAATATACAGATACATTAAAAAAGATATTTTAACTTGAATGCGGACCTGGAGTAACGGGCATCCAACCTCTTATTGAGAGATTAATTATGTACAGTTTCATACAATAGTTTATCTGCACTCATACAACAAATTTAAATTAAAGAAAAAATAAAGTAATCATTATTTCTTCTTTTCTAGTTTGCTCAAATAGCAAGCATCTGCGTAAAAATTAAAAAAAAAACTTCATTTTGTTACAGCTTTGCGATAACGAAATGAAATTTGTATGGTTCCTTAGTCACGGCTGCATCGAAAGGTATATCATTTGCTTAGCGTTTCTGATAAGTAAATGAAGGATTTACGACATGAGTGTAGATAAAAGGCATTATTTGAATCCCAGTCATCATTCATCGTCTATCATTCACCATTGACTTATAACAAACAAAGTATATGTCAGCGTAAAATTGTAACAACTGTTAGTTAACAAACTTACTCGTCAGTTTATAAACTATCGGTAGGTTAGGTTAGATTATAAATTTCCTAAGATAGATTTAAAGTTACCCCTGATTTAAAGTTACCTCAGAATCTCAATGTTATCTTGCATCTCATTCTTATAAGTCTGTCTTTGACTGCTAAAATAGTTTCCCGTGGGAATAAGGTACTTTCCCATGGTAAAACGTGCCCTATGTTACTCAGGGTGAAGCCAGGTGAACGTAGCTTTCTAATGGTGAAAGAATTTTTAAAATCGGTCCAGTAGTTTTTGGGTTTATTAGTTACAAACTTAGGCCTCTCAAGAGTGACAGCGAGTTTGAGTTTGAATCAGAAATGTCATTTCAGTACAAAACGGCCTGTCAAATCCACATTTAATATCGCCCTCAAACTTGAGATCGCTTTATAAATACGAGCCTTAGATTATTAGTAAAGAAAAATATACAAATCCATTCTCCCTGCATTAAAGTCACCTCAGAATCTCCGGATAAGTGTTATCTTGCATCTCGTTCTTGTATGCCTTCTCCGTATAGAGCCGGAAGCATTTCCCCGGTCGTGTCCGTCCGGCTCGCCCCGCTCGCTGCTGGGCGGAGGCCTTGCTGATCGGGGACACCAAGAGGGACTCCACCCGGATACGTGGGTTGTACACCTGGAGGTTTTTACAATTATTAGAAGTCATTAATTTGTAAAACATATTATTAATCTATAAAACAGCCCGGATGGTGTAGTGGATAGGGCCGCGGCCTTCTGTGCGAGGTCGTGGTTCGAATCCCACCACGTACCAATGTGTTTTTCAGTTTTCGAATTTCATATGTACGTTTATTCGGCGCTTTTACGGTGAAGGAAAACATCGTGAGGAAACCTGCACACACCTACGAAGAAATTCAAAGGTTGTGTGTAACCTAATCTAGGATTGGGTCTGGTTTCCCTTCTGGGTTGCGGAGCTCGGATGGCAGTCGCTCTGTGTAAAAACCAATACCCTCGTTCAATCCCCTAGATTAGCTATCACGTGTGGTGCCGGGTTAGAATAGCATCACCCCATAACTTCTTGCGGGTGTCGTAAAAAGCAACTAAGGGATAAATCCAGGGAATGGGCAGCAGCGTTCCCTGTGAATGGAACACTTGTACTGCGCTCACCAACCCGCCTGCCAAGCGGTGGTGAGTATGGCATATACCCCCAAAGCCAGGGAGGCCCATGTCTGATGATTTTTTAGATTAAATGGTGTCCTTGTTTAGGGAAAATCAATAACTATAAACATTTTTTATTTTATCATTTTTATTATTTATTAGCAGGCAGGCAGTTGAGAAAACTGTTAGTTGCCTGTATCCAGTTATTCCTTTTCTTATCATCAGTTATTATTATTTAATTTAACATGCTACAATAATTAGGGTACATTACCTTCTGTTTAGCAAATCCAGGATCTATAACAAACACAACACCATCAATAGTGAGCGAGGTCTCAGCGATGTTAGTGGAAACCACCACTTTCCTGCCGATCGCCCCGTTGGATCGGTTGGGAGGCGCCGGCTCGAAGATCCGCTGTTGCAGGTTCGGGGGGAGTGTGGAGTACAGTGGAATGCATTTGAGTTCGCCCGCGTCAGGCCCTATAAAAAAAATAATTAAACATTTATAAAATTTACATAAACTGACCAAGTTTTAGCTAGAAATCTGACCAACTTTCCCCAAAGAACATAGGTCGAAATGACCGAATGTCTGGCATGGCAACATTTGTTCAGGAATGCTATTTTGTTATTTCATATTTCGATCTTGGGGAAAGTTGTTCAGATTCATGGGTAGATTCTGTTAAATCCTAAAGATGTGGTCAGGTATTTTTTTTGCACCCTGTGTACCTATATTCCATGAAATACTTAGGTCATTGGAAAATCTACATGCAAAACAACTAGTTAACTATTACAGTTGTTTTTTCTTACGACTGCAGCTAAGCCATACTTGTCTGAAAATGCCTACACCTTGCCGTGTGCGTGACTTCGACATAGTAATAGTACATTACTTTAGAAGCCAAAAATAAAGCAACGTATGGTCGAGTAAATTTAAACGAGACCATACATTGCTATTTTGGCTGAGATTAGTACCTACAGTACTTTTTTCTCATTTGCGAGAAAACAATAACAATATACTTAAAATTCCTCAATAATATTGTAAAATTCAAAATAAGAATGACGCCTTTGACAAGCGCACATTCCATTCATTCGTTCATTCTTTTTTTTTTAATTTGCGCATTCGGCCTTTAAAAAATTAATATTGTGAACTTAAAAACACCTAATCCATACTAGTGTGTACTTTAAAGACCTCATGCAGAGGTCGTTAATGGTCATTAATGTCGTTTGAAGAAATTGCTGGCCGCTACGAACTTGAGGATCGAAAGATTACGCACACATTTAAATCATTATTTAACTTCTAAGTATTGTACTATTACTATGTCGAAGTCACGCACACGGCAAGGTGTAGGCATTTTCAGACAAGTATGGCTTAGCTGCAGTCGTAAGAAAAAACAACTGTAATAGTTAACTAGTTGTTTTGCATGTAGATTTTCCAATGACCTAAGTATTTCATGGAATATAGGTACACAGGGTGCAAAAAAAATACCTGACCACATCTTTAGGATTTAACAGAATCTACCCATGAATCTGAACAACTTTCCCCAAGATCGAAATATGAAATAACAAAATAGCATTCCTGAACAAATGTTGCCATGCCAGACATTCGGTCATTTCGACCTATGTTCTTTGGGGAAAGTTGGTCAGATTTCTAGCTAAAACTTGGTCAGTTTATGTAAATTTTATAAATGTTTAATTATTTTTTTTATAGGGCCTGACGCGGGCGAACTCAAATGCATTCCACTGTACTCCACACTCCCCCCGAACCTGCAACAGCGGATCTTCGAGCCGGCGCCTCCCAACCGATCCAACGGGGCGATCGGCAGGAAAGTGGTGGTTTCCACTAACATCGCTGAGACCTCGCTCACTATTGATGGTGTTGTGTTTGTTATAGATCCTGGATTTGCTAAACAGAAGGTAATGTACCCTAATTATTGTAGCATGTTAAATTAAATAATAATAACTGATGATAAGAAAAGGAATAACTGGATACAGGCAACTAACAGTTTTCTCAACTGCCTGCCTGCTAATAAATAATAAAAATGATAAAATAAAAAATGTTTATAGTTATTGATTTTCCCTAAACAAGGACACCATTTAATCTAAAAAATCATCAGACATGGGCCTCCCTGGCTTTGGGGGTATATGCCATACTCACCACCGCTTGGCAGGCGGGTTGGTGAGCGCAGTACAAGTGTTCCATTCACAGGGAACGCTGCTGCCCATTCCCTGGATTTATCCCTTAGTTGCTTTTTACGACACCCGCAAGAAGTTATGGGGTGATGCTATTCTAACCCGGCACCACACGTGATAGCTAATCTAGGGGATTGAACGAGGGTATTGGTTTTTACACAGAGCGACTGCCATCCGAGCTCCGCAACCCAGAAGGGAAACCAGACCCAATCCTAGATTAGGTTACACACAACCTTTGAATTTCTTCGTAGGTGTGTGCAGGTTTCCTCACGATGTTTTCCTTCACCGTAAAAGCGCCGAATAAACGTACATATGAAATTCGAAAACTGAAAAACACATTGGTACGTGGTGGGATTCGAACCACGACCTCGCACAGAAGGCCGCGGCCCTATCCACTACACCATCCGGGCTGTTTTATAGATTAATAATATGTTTTACAAATTAATGACTTCTAATAATTGTAAAAACCTCCAGGTGTACAACCCACGTATCCGGGTGGAGTCCCTCTTGGTGTCCCCGATCAGCAAGGCCTCCGCCCAGCAGCGAGCGGGGCGAGCCGGACGGACACGACCGGGGAAATGCTTCCGGCTCTATACGGAGAAGGCATACAAGAACGAGATGCAAGATAACACTTATCCGGAGATTCTGAGGTGACTTTAATGCAGGGAGAATGGATTTGTATATTTTTCTTTACTAATAATCTAAGGCTCGTATTTATAAAGCGATCTCAAGTTTGAGGGCGATATTAAATGTGGATTTGACAGGCCGTTTTGTACTGAAATGACATTTCTGATTCAAACTCAAACTCGCTGTCACTCTTGAGAGGCCTAAGTTTGTAACTAATAAACCCAAAAACTACTGGACCGATTTTAAAAATTCTTTCACCATTAGAAAGCTACGTTCACCTGGCTTCACCCTGAGTAACATAGGGCACGTTTTACCATGGGAAAGTACCTTATTCCCACGGGAAACTATTTTAGCAGTCAAAGACAGACTTATAAGAATGAGATGCAAGATAACATTGAGATTCTGAGGTAACTTTAAATCAGGGGTAACTTTAAATCTATCTTAGGAAATTTATAATCTAACCTAACCTACCGATAGTTTATAAACTGACGAGTAAGTTTGTTAACTAACAGTTGTTACAATTTTACGCTGACATATACTTTGTTTGTTATAAGTCAATGGTGAATGATAGACGATGAATGATGACTGGGATTCAAATAATGCCTTTTATCTACACTCATGTCGTAAATCCTTCATTTACTTATCAGAAACGCTAAGCAAATGATATACCTTTCGATGCAGCCGTGACTAAGGAACCATACAAATTTCATTTCGTTATCGCAAAGCTGTAACAAAATGAAGTTTTTTTTTTAATTTTTACGCAGATGCTTGCTATTTGAGCAAACTAGAAAAGAAGAAATAATGATTACTTTATTTTTTCTTTAATTTAAATTTGTTGTATGAGTGCAGATAAACTATTGTATGAAACTGTACATAATTAATCTCTCAATAAGAGGTTGGATGCCCGTTACTCCAGGTCCGCATTCAAGTTAAAATATCTTTTTTAATGTATCTGTATATTTTGCAAGAAATTCCAATTTAATTCTAAACGAAGCCTATCAATATGTTAACACCTATTATCGTAATAAAATATAAAAATGGGGCCCAATCATATTCCTTGAATGAGGACCTGGAGGCAGAGTTCAACCTCTGCTAATGAATGAATATCTTATTGGTATCATTATTGAATGTGTATTCAATGTGTAGTCAACTAATACTAGTTACTACATTACATATAAGTCGTTCGTTTAAAGAAACGATTTAAAAATGGCGTCCGCTCGCTTCGTGATTGGTCCACCTCGCATGCGTTCTCGCTCTACCTAATAGAGAGTGAGCGAGAACGCATGCGAGCGGCGGCCATTTATAAATCGTTTCTTTAAGTGAACGAGTTATACATACATATACCATCCCTCCGGCTATGCAACTTGTCTAATGCCAACCGCATTGCCCGTTGCAGATCGAACTTAGGGTCTGTAGTTTTGCAGTTGAAGAAGCTGGGCATTGACGACCTGGTGCATTTTGACTTCATGGACCCACCGGCCCCGGAGACGCTGATGAGGGCGTTGGAGTTGTTAAACTACTTGGCTGCACTCGGTGAGTTAATTTTTTTTATATTTTCATTTGTGGTCGGTTTGCTCTGCCATCTGTCCTAGTATCCCCAGGATTTGTCGTAGTCCATACGTAGTCGGGGTTTTTAAATGAGAAAGCTACGTAATTCAAGGACACATTTATATCTATTTTCGTGAAATATCAAGTCGCATAAAGTATTGACTGATTAAATTTTCGTAAAATGTCCTGCTCGCTTCGCTCGCGGCGAATCATTTCA